>VDFB02181978.1:0-66244 GCA_007258455.2 Sequoia sempervirens
CTACTAAATTTTGTTGTCTATTTTGATGACATTATCTTTGGTGAAAGTAGTGATGACATGTGCAAAGAGTTCCAAAATGCAGTGTATAGTGAGTTTTAAATTTCAATGCTTGGTGAATTGTATTTCTTTCTTGGTTTACAAATTTCTCAATTAGACAAAGGAATATTCATTTCTTAGAAAAAGTGTATAAATGAGATGCTAAGTAAATTTAAACTGAGCAAAAATGCCAGAACAAACATTGTATAGATCCATGATTAGTAGTTTTTTGTGTGTGACTGCATCTAGATTGGGTATAATGCAAGAAGTTTGGATGGTGGCAAGATTTAAAGTAGCATCTAAGGAAACTCATGTCAAAGAAGTAAAGAGGATATTTAAATATCTAAAGGCTACAATAAATTTTTGTTTGTGGTATCCTAAGTGAAAATTTTACTCTAACTACATACAAAGATGTAGATTGTGCAAGAAGCATAGATGACTAGAAAATTACAAGTGGTGTAGCATTCTTTCTTAGTCATAGTCATGTATGCTAGCTAAGAAAGAAGCAAAATTTTGTATCTTTATCTATAGAAGAAGTGAAATACATTGCAACAACTTCATGTTGTACTCAAATATTATGGATGAAATAGAATTTGAAGGAGATGAAGATTGAGTTTGATGAACCCATTTCCATTTTCTGTGGTAATACTAGGGGTTATAAATATCTCAAAGAATCTAGTAATGTACTCAAGGATAAAGAATATTGTAATTCAGTATCATTTCTTCAAAGAGAATGTTGTTGAAAAAGAAGTAAAGCTATAATATATTGAAACAAAGGAGAAAATAGTAGGAATTTTAACTAAACTACCTCCTAAGAAGACTTTTGAGTATCTTCAATAGAAGTTTGGAGTTGTTTCTTCCTATTCTTGAATCAAGAGGAAAGTATAGGTTGAGCGGGAGTGTTAAATCCCTACCACAAGAAGGCTTGGTGGTCTTATAGAGTATTTTTGAAGCAGTGTGATATGATACATATTAAGGTGGAGTGTTAAATCCCTTTCATAATAAGGCTCAATGGTTTTGTAAAGCATTTAAGAAGCAATGTGTTATGATACATGCTTAGGCAGTTGTTAAATCCTTATCATAAGAGGGATTGATGGTCTTTTGGAGTATTTAAAAAGTAGTTTGGTATGATACAAGTTGAGGGGGAGTGTCAAATCCATGTTGCAAGAAGGCTTGGTGGTGTTGTAGAGTCTTTTAGAAGAAATGTGGTATGGACTCAAGGGGAGTCTATTTGGGAAATGGGTTTTTGGATTGTGTAGAGAGTGGTTGACATTTGTCATTGATTTCAAAGAGAGAAATAATGAACTCAAAAGTTAAATCACCTAAGGGGAGAAAGAACTTAGATGTTGTGATCTCATATAATATTTTTCTTCATGTATGGCCATCATTTTTTTTATTTTCCATCAATGACAAATGGGGGAGATTGTTGAACATAGTATTTCATTGATGTCAAAGGAGTGATTTCTAAGGAGGAGTAATGCTATCTAAATGGTGAATGTAATAGTATTTGAATTATCATTATTAGTGCATTTTGAGAACAACGAATCTAAATTCTTATAGTATGCTTGAAATATCATGCTTGCATCTATTAATGTTGATAGAAGCAATCTGAAAATCTGATATGGAATGTTGGAGTTTAGTTACTCAATGTAGAGAGAATTCTCTTGAAATAAAGTCATGTGTTGTATTCTCTTTTGGATGCATGAGTTTTTCTCCATGCTTTTAAAAGATAGTATTTCTACATATATTCTATATTATTCTAGAGTTTCTAGAAGTTATGTTCAACATGCATGCAAAAATATTGAAGTGATAGAAGATTAGCTATGCTTATTAGTTAACCAATTGGTGTTCTAGAACTATGTGGAAACAACTAGTAGCACGTGTCATTTGGAGATGGTATTGAGTGCTAAAATAGGTCTACGTTAAGCTTCCCATCAAAGCACTTGGCATCATATTAATTTGGTGGAAATATTTTTATTATAGGACCTACCCATTACATGTTTTATGTAATTAGAATTTAGTTCCATCCTATGTTAACCTGGTTAATTACATACCCCTAACCGACATGAAGTAATGTTAATGTAGTATATTATATATAATCATCATCTCACTTCACATGATAAGTGTGAGAAAGTTGTGTGAGTGGATGTGAATTTTTATAGAAGTTTAATCTTGTGTGAGGAAGAATATAATTTGATGTGAGTTGCATCTCAATCATTGTGCACCACTAATAGAAGAGCATAAAGAGTATAAGAGTGTATCTAATTCAAGCTTATCTATCATGTGTGAGATGTATTATCACTAGAGTGAAGTTCCACAAGTTTTATCTTTATATTCTAGTAGGATGGATGTTGTGCTTATTGAGTTGGTGCTTAGATCTTTGTACAAGGGATTAGTGTCTCTAGTAGGTTGGTTCCTACATATATTTTAGGGGATTTATGTCTCTAGTAGATTGGTGCGTATTTCATAATTGTAATTCATTCAGTGTTTATGTGACACTGGATTTGGACAATTGCACCATGCAGCTATTCTCACCATGGTTTGTCCCCTTTTGTGTTGCCATGTATATCTAGTGTTTATTGTGTAAATTTGTACCTCTATAATTGATTGATTGGTAGTAGGATTTTATACATTTTTTATATTCAAATTTATATGTTGAATTAAATAGTTTTGAATTGATTTGGTCTATTGATTCACCCCTCCCTCTCAGTAGATTATGTGCCCTTCACGAATAACTACAAAAGGACAAAATATACCTCTGTAGTAGAATATGGATTTTTTTTAGATAATTGGAAATATGGTGAATAATTTTAAAAGGTTGTTGGAAAATCCCTCAACAATACCTTCTCCATACTAATCCATTACTATCCTTTTATTATAATGTTAAAATTGATAAATAAATGGTTCACCATTTCTACTACATTTTCACACTTGTTGTACCTCAAAGGACCTTGATACCCAATCTTGTAATACCTATCTATTGTGAGGATGCTCACTTGTATGGTCATTATTTATGATGTAATTTTATTTTTAGGAAAGATGATCTAACTAGTCATCCCAATGAGTGGATGCTTCTCCAAATTATATTGTACCTTAAACAAACTAGTCACTATTATTAGATCCATACTATTCAAGGATGGAATTTATTTTGAGATGAATAATATCCTTAAGGATAATTTTTTTATTAAGGAGGATGGATATAAATATAGACATGATGATTTATTTGAGATATCCCTAGTAGGAGTTAACCATATTATCCTTATACTAGAATGAAAGATAATTTCTTACCATTTTCAATAGGAATTCTCTACTATCTATATTTCTTATACCAATTGTACATTATTATTCAAAGATGTTAATTCATTACATGAATATTCAAAAATGATACTAACCTACCATCTCTTATTTTCCATATTAGATTTATTTTGAAAATGTTCCTATAATATTGAAAACAATTCAACAATAAAGATCCTATTGGAATATTGGATATCATCGAGTTCCTTCTCAAATATGTTAAATATAAGTACTTATTTTATAATATACTTTTGCACCTAAGGTTTAGTCACTAGTTTGGAATATAGCACATTATTTTATAGGTGTACATTTTTAATTATTCTTTTTATTTATAAAATTCTTCCAAAGTTGAGATATTAATCCTCTTTCAAACCAACTAAGGAATAGATTTCCTTTTGTAGGGATGTGATTTTGAATTCCAATAATGTAGCTATTATTTCTCATATTATTCAAGTGTACCATCTTCTTCCAAGAATTATTTCTCTTCTTCAAGTTTTGTAGCAATAATAGACTTTATCTAATCATGAGGAAAGTAACATATATCACACCATAATGAATTTTATTTAACATTAGCATGATATTTCCTCAAGGGGTTAGAGGTATGACTCTCTTTGTATCCTTTTTAACATGGTTTCGAATTATTTTCTTATCAGTAAATCTTGGTATTTTTAGACCAAGAAGAATTATAAGGTGTTCTATGCAACCCTTTACCTTCCTTCAAGTTTGTGGAAACATTATTAGAAGGAAACCCATTATTTTCTTTTTTAACACTATATAAAAGATCCTGCATAGACCTAATTAACATGTCAATTTTGTCTTCATTAGCTAGGGTATCTCTTAAGGTTCATGCACCTAGTTTTTGAAGTTTCACATTAGGTCCCTTGGCACTTTTACTATATAATTCCATGTTGTTGTCTATATTGTTATCCTTTAAATAATCTTCCCTAATATCTAAGGGTTTTTATTGCATAAGATATAACCCAACTTAACATCAAATGATCCATTATACATCACTTATTATGTCTATTCATTTTTTCCTCACAAGGGGGAACCTTTCTTATAGTGATGAAAAATAGGTTGTTAAAATTAACAACTTTATCATATTGCTATCCTTTAAATAATCTTCCCTAATATCCAAGGGATTTTATTGCATAAGAGATAACCCAACTTAACATCAAATGATCCATTCTACATCACTTGTTATGTCTATTCATTTTTCCTCACATGGGGGAACCTTTCTTATAGTGATGAAAAATATCTTGTCAAAATTAGCAACTATATCATTCTTTTTTATAGGTGTGAGGTAATCAATTATAAATTTTGGATCCATTACTTCTCCATATTACATTTTAAATACCCTCATCATCTCATCCCATGAGTTTATGCTACTATCTAGAAGGATTATATACTATTAGTTGGAACTTTCTTCTAATAAATACATAAAAAAATTATCATAATATTTTCATCTTCAATTTCAAATTAATTTTATACATTGATTAAATTTCTAAAGTGGTCCCCATTAGTGACAAAAATTTTATCTTAAATTTTGGAATCCTTCTTATACTCTTATTTGGAATTGGATTAGGAGATATAGGGGTTCCATAAATAATTATTTTTTATAATTTTTCATTCATAATGGCTCTCATAATGGATAAAAAATTTGAGCATGTCTTCTTGGGTTAACTCTTACAATTTATCTTAAATTTTGTTGTAGTTTATTGTAGTGATAATTCCAAACTTATTAATTTTAATACACATTGTGTGCATGATGATTTGTAATGTTTTGTAGATTGTTCTATTTTCTAATTTATAACTAAGAAATACTTTATTTTTATTTATTAATTGTATATTTATGACTTTTGCTTGTTTCCTTTCATTTTTTTCTATCAAATCTGATTACATTTTGATTTGATCAATATGATATAGGAGGTAGATTGAAATTTGTACCTATTTATTTAGCATATAGTACAATGGTTGTGATCCTACTTATTGTATTAGCATTGAGTTCATTCCTAGGTGCACTACAGTCATGTCTATGTGTTCAACTATTGTTTTTAACCTTATAACTAGTAAAATTATTTTAAGTATTTTGATATTTATCCATTAATAAACTTTCTCTACCTAATATTCCTAGTAATCTAGTATTTTTAAAATCAAGTATGTGTGACTTTCCCAACTTCTTAATTCACCTATCATTATATTATTCTTCACCATAGATAAAATATCCTTAGAATCTAATTACATTCTATATCTATGTCCTCACTCCAATTTTGATTAATCATATATGTTGCTACCTATAATGACGATGCAACATTCCTTCATACATTATTCGAATGACTACATAAACCTTTTATCATAAAATATTAATCTTCTATTTAATATTAATTTGATACATTGATGAAATGTATTATGCTATCTTCATTAGGGATAGTATTGTTGCCCTATAATTATGGAAACTTTCCCATAAAATTATGTACAATTGGATTAGGATATATAATAATGAAATAAAATAAAATTTTCATATAACCTACAATTATGAATGGCTATCTTACATGATCAGACATCAAAGAATGTATTTTGGGTCCAAGTATTATGTTTTGTATTACATTTTATTGTAGTTGATTTTAGTTTTGATATAAAGCTTGATGATTTTATTCCACATTGTGCGCATGTTTTTGATTAATGAAAAATAGGTTTTGAAGGGACCATAAACCCTAAACAAAAAAGGAACTAGCAGAAAAGATAAGACATTGTGTGCATGTTAATTTACATTTTGTGTATTATTGTAATTTCTAATTTTAGTTTGAGCAATGTTTTGATTTTAATTTAGCAAATTTCTATTCAAGGAAATTTATGGTGGTTCCCTTTAAATTTCCTCCATCAATTCTTATTACCTTTGATGGATATGATCTAGGAGGTCAATTTCTTGATCTAATTATCTTTCTCAATGTTCATTTGCTAACAAAGTAATGAAATCAATATCATGGGATTGAGTATCTTGTTCCTATTCTATTCATTAGTGGAACTTAGAGAAATTTGGTGTAAGTTTCTTCTTAAATTTCTTACATTTGGATTTGGACATAAAGTCAGACCTCCATATCTAGTATATAGTGTATATGATGGTATCCTACATATTACATTAGCATATAGTGTATATGTCAAATTTGTCTATTAATTCTTGACCTTCACTAAATTTGATCATGATATCATTGAATTCTATATCAAAGTACACTTTATTTTTTATCTATTATCATCTTTAGAAACCTTTTTTTTCCCATTTTTATGTTGTTCTACTTATAAAACACAAATAGTTTCAATATGATGGTTTTCAACACAAAAGTAAAAAATATCAACAAGTAGTTTCAACCTTCCGCACCTCATGACATCCACAAAGGCAAGACTATTATGGGTCAACGACAATTACAAATGGAAAAATATAAATTTCCCCTATTTCAAAGAAGATGCATTTAATAAAAGTCAAGCAAGAAGTTGTAAGAAGTATTAAGGACCTTAATACGGTCTAAGGTGACAGTTAGTTCACATCTTCTTTTATTTTTTCAAAGTTGATGTAGGTTCTATATCTTATATAACCTATTTCTGTAAAACCTATTTTATTTACATTAGGTGGGGGCTTCATAACCCCTTTTTAAATTAATAAAAAATGATGTTATTTCCTTCTATATGTGTTAATCTAATGTAATTATGTTGATCATGTGAATTTGTATCATAATAAATACATAAAAAATATCATAATATTTATATCTTCTATTTCCTATTAATTTTATACATTGATTAAATGTCAAAAGTGGTCTTCATTAGCGACAACATTTTTATCTTAAATTTTGGCATCCTTCTTATACTCTTATTTGGAGTTGGATTAGGATATACTATAGAGATTCCATAAATTATGATTTTATATAATTTTTCATTCCTAATGGCTCTCGTATTGGAGAAAACCTTTGAGCATGTCTTCTTGGGTTAGCTCTTATGTTTTATCTTGAATTTTGTTGTAATTTATTGCAGTGATGATGCCAAACTTATCAATTTTAATACACCTTGTGTGCATGATGATTTTTTTTTTGTAGATTTTTCTATTTTCTAATTTACAACTAAGAAATAGTTTTATTTTTATTTATTAATTGTGTATTTATGACAAATTTTTCTTGTTTCCTTTCAATTTTTTTTATAAAATATTATTACATTTTGATTTGATCGATATGATATAGGAGGTAAGAATTTTGATATAGTTTTCTTTTCCTAAATATTCCTTTAGTGACTTAGTAATTACATCATAATCATAGAATAAAGTATCATATTCCTATTATATTTCATGAGAGAAAGATCAAGAATTTCCATGAAAAAATATTCTTAAATTTATTATGGTTGGAGGTAGATTAGAATTTGTACCTACATATCTAGCATATAGTACAATGGTTGTGATCCTACTTATTGTATTAACATTGTTTTCATTCCTAGGTGAACTATAGTCATGTCTAAGTGTTCAACTACTATTTCTAACCCTATAACTAGTAAAATTATTTTAAGTATTTTTATATTTATCCATTAATACACTTTCACTAACAAATGTGCCTAGTAATCTAGTTATTTTGAAATCAAGCACAAGTGACTTTCCCAAGATTTTAATTCACCTATCATTATATTGTTTTTCACCATAGATAAAATATCCTTAGAATCTCATCACATTCTATATCTCTTTCCTCTCTCCAATTTTGATTACTCATATATGTTGCTACCTATAATGACACTAAAACATTCCTTCATACATTCTTCTAAAGACTACATCAATATTTTATCATAAAATATTCTACCTAAGTAAGCTTTTGCTTCTCTCGTATCTCGTGAAGGTGTTTTGTTGCAAATCGTTCCCCTAAGAGGTGGATGACACCAACACTAATAATGAAATAAAATAAAATTTTCATATAACCTTCCATTATGAATGGCTAGATCTTCCATGATCAAACATTGAAGAATGTATTTTGGGTTCAATTCTTATATTTTTCCTTAAATTTTGTTGTAGTTGATTTTAGTGATATAGAGCTTGATGATTTTCTTCCACATTGTGTGCATGCTAATTTGCAACATTTTTTGTATTATTCTAATTTCTAATTTTATTTTGAGCAATATTTTGATTTGAATTTAGCAATTTTTTGTTCAAGGAAATTTATGGTGGTTCACTTTCAATTTCTTCCATCAATTCTTATTACCTTTGATGGATATGATCTAGCAGGTCAATTTCTTATTCTAGTTCTCTTTCTCAATGTTCATTTGTTGACAAAGTAATGACATCAATATCATGGGATTGAGTATCTTGTTCATATTCTACTCATTGCAAGAACTTAGAGAAATTTGGCTTAAATTTCTTCTTGATTTTCTTGCATATGGAGTTGGAGATAAGTTCATACATCTATATCTAGTATATAGTGTATATGATGTGATCCTACATATTAAACTATTCTACCTAAGTAAGCTTTCGCTTCTCTCATATCTCATGAATATGTTTTGCTACAGATGGTGCTCCTAGGAGGTCGATGACACTAACAATAATAATGAAATAAAATTAAATTTTCATTTAACCTTCCATTATGAATGGCTATCTTACATGATCAAACATCGAAGAATGTATTTTGGGTTCAAGTCTTATGTTTTGTATTACATTTTGTTGTAGTTTATTTTAGTGTTGATATAGAGCTTGATGATTTTCTTCCATATTGTGTGCATGTTAATTTGCAACATTTTGTCTATTATTCTAATTTCTAAATTTTTTTTGAGCAATATTTTGATTTGAATTTAGAAAAAATTTGTTCAAGGAAATTTATGGTGGTTGCCTTTCAATTTCCTCCATTAATTCTTGTTACCTTTGATGGATATGGTCTAGTAGGTCAATTTCTTGATCTAGTTCTCTTTCTCAATGTTCATTTATTGCCAAAGTAATGACCTCAATATCATGGGATTGACTATCTTGTTCCTATTCTATTCATTGGAGGAACTTAGAGAAATTTCATGTAAATTTCTTCTTGAATTTATTACATGTGGAGTTGGACATAAATTCAAACCTCTATATCTAGTATATAGCGTATATGATGTGATCCTACATATTACATCAACATATAGTGTATATGTCCACTTTGTCTATTAATTCTTGACCTTCACTAAATTTTCTCATGATATCATTGAATTTTATATCAATATACACTTTAATTCTTATTTATTATCATCTTGAGAAACCTTATTTTTTCCTATGTTTATGTTGTTATGCTTCTAAAACATAAATAGTTTCAATATGATGGTTTTCAACACAAAAGTAAAAATATCAATAAGTAGTTTCAACCTTCCACACCTTGTGAAATCCACAAAGGAAAGACTATTATGGGTCAACCACAATTACAAATGGAAAAATATAAACTACCTCCATTTCAAAGAAGATGCATTTAATAAAATTCAAGCAAGAAATTGTAAGAAGCATTAAGGACCTTAATACAATGATAGTTACTTCACATATTTTTTATTTGTTCAAAGTTGATGCATGTTCTATATCTTATATAACCTAGTTCTATTACACCTATTTTATTTGGATTAGGTGGGGGCCTCCATAACCCCTTTTTAAATTAATTAAAATTGATTTTATTTGGATTTCCTTCTATATGTGTTAATCTAATGTAATTGTGTTGTTCATGTGATTTATTAGTTTCAATGTCCAATTTGTGTGAATCATGAAATTATATGGTAAATGGATGTGTAAGTGACATGGTTTTTTTATCAATATTTTAAATTAGTTCGAAAATAATATCAATAGATACATTAATTAGTTATATTTTATTGGCATGTCTTCAAATATTGTTGATTCACTTGCTATTATATAAATTCTAACGAATTCAATATTTTCAATGTGATTAATGAAATGTTTTGTTTGAATTACCCTTCACAAAATGCACGACTCACAATCATAGTTATAAAATATTAGTATATTGATTAAAAAATTAAATTTAAAATCCCTCACAACCTAATCCAAATGGAGACTTTGTTGAAGTTCTCAGCCTCTATTCTAGGCAAATAATATCTGATTTTTATTATTATCTTTTTAATGCCAATTTCAGTAGCCTTTCTCTATTCTCGTTAGTAATGTTTAGACACCATCTTGCAGGGATGTTCCAGCCCTTACTTGATGTCCATGCCATTCTTGGTATCCACCAAGCTGGGGATCAAAGAGAGAAAGATAATAACTTACTTTTTATTTGAAGATAACAGTTCTGTATGGGACTAAAATCATTCATAAATACAGCAAAATCCGGTTCCAGAGCCACATTTTCCGACTCCGCAGCATGCAAAGGTAAAACCAGGGGTGTCGAATTGGGCACAATCACCATCACTTTGGCACTGTTCATTATCGCAGAGATCACCAGCGGTTACTGCTATACCTAAAATGCCCATTGCCAATGCTATCATTAACACTACGCACAAAACTTTCTTCACCATTTTCTTGTATGCTCTGAAGAAAAGTGTTGTAGTTAAGAGGAGAGGAGACATGGAATTTATAATGAATTGGAAGGCCTTCGCCGGCTGTTTAGACTGTTTTAACCTGTGTAAGGCCAGTTTGCATTCTTCAAATTCCACGCCATTCTTTGTTATATTGATCAGCCTACTTTATTCTCCATTCGTCTGTTGTTTTATCTATTGATTTGATATTCTGATTTGAGGTTTAATATTCTGGCTTGTTATATGTTTTTATGTGTTCCTTATTGAAATTAATTCATCTAATTTTAACACAAAGAAAAGGCAAGGTCTCTCTTATCTTCCCCATTTCGGTAAGATAAATATTTGTTTTTCTATTTTGTTAAATAAGTTATTTTATATTTAATTTCATGTCATCTTTCTTAATCATTATTTAATGGTTAAATAGTTAACAATAATTTTACACCTCATTTCAATGAAGATTAGGAATTTTTAATTTTTGATGGACAAAATTAACTTTTCATTTTTGAACTAATTGATTCTTCAAAATAAACATGGATTGTGATTAAAGATTTGCCTTTTTAAATTAAAGTTTTTTTTTTTGTAATAGTATATGTTTTTTTAATTATTTTATTTTATTTTGTTATCCTCATTTTTTTTAATTGTAATCAATTATAGTTGTTGTGGGAGACCATACTACATACTTGAGGAATTTGAATCTCAGATTTAGCTTGATATTTCTTTCCAAGATCATTGGAAACCACCAAAGGAACAATAAAAGAGATTTGTTAGTTTGCAACTACATTTCCATGAAGTAGCCATGATCTAACCTAAGGAGAAAAACCTACACACAACACAACATCCAAGACCATGTTCAAAACTTTCCTCCATTCTCATCTAATTAAAGTGATTGCAACTAATTGGATCACTTCTTTTTGTTATCCTACTTATAGAAAAGAACCACAAACATTTAGGAAACATTTGTATTCAATCTATGATAATGATCTTTAGTGAGAAATTATTTCCTCAACATTATTTTATGGCATGAGTCATTACTATTACCCTAGTTTTCAAAGTTCTCTTCAAACAAAGTTCTAACTTGGTCCCTCTAAAGAAAGAGTTGACCTTTCTTTCCTAGTAACCTCATATTTGCTTTCGTAGTTACCTATTGTTTTTTGTAATGGAAAGGCTTATATATAAATGAATACTTGATGGTTGTTGGAACCTACTAGAAATCATACAACATTGCTATGAAAAGAAGTGCTACAAGTACCAAGATAATTACTCAAATAGATTAGACACATTCTTTATCCTTGTAGTAATTGAAAAAGTATCCATTTTTCTTACTTAATTTGGCAATAATGAATATTAAACTAAGCATATTCTTTCCCTAATTTAGTGTTGTAAAGTGTATTTATTTACATCTTAACACTAAGTTTTGGGTCCTCTTGCATTCATGGCCTTCAAATCATCATTAATAGGCCCTTAATACCCTTTATTACGTATCACAAGGATTATTTGAACTGAAATCCCAACAAATACATCTAATATTATAACCCCCCAACATTCTCTCACCTTGAAAATCTAGAGTGGGACCCATATGCCACCTTGGATGTATGAGTCCCATTTGGGGCCTTTTTAGGGTTTTGAGCAGGAAATTCAGGGTTTTCAATTCAAATTTTGTGAATGTCGACATTTGGGATCTAATAAATGATAAATTAGATGGAGTGCCTATATAACTAAGGTTTCAAGTCATTATTTCACCTAGGAATCTTTATGTAAGTATCCTAAGAGAAAGTTTATGAGTTCAAGAGTCCACAAGAGAATTCAAGAAGGAATTGAAGAGTTGATTATCAAGCATTTTTTGGAGCATCAATTCAAGATTCAAGCATCATGTCAAGGTCTTCATGCATCATGTGTGTTTTTGAGCTAACATGTTGATGTAGCATTTATGATCCAAGTTCAAGCATTCAAATTCATATCAAGTGTCAAGATCAAGATCTACATCCATTCAATCCAAATCATACAAGTTGCAGATCTACACTCCAAGGATTCAACGAGGTTTGGTGAGTTGTTACATTCATTTGTTCATTCATCATTCATTCATGTTATTTCAATTCATTTCAAAGTTTAATTACTCAAATGGGGTATGACTAAGGAATACCCCCATCCACTAACAAAACAACATTTATCTCTCTCTTGTGATGTTTATTTTATAGATTTAGGTGAACAAGACTCATTCACCCAACCTAGTGATTTAGTACCTGATATAGCATTTCAACAACATTCAACAGTGTTGGATCTAGGTGCATAAGACTCAGAAAGATACTCAGAAAACCCTAGAGTGGGACTAATAACTCATACGCCCAACCTAGCATATTAGTCCCATTACAGTTTTGGATCACCATTCAGTAGATCTTGCTCGACTCTAAGAGAATCCTAGATCTTCCCTTGAAAACTCTAAAGTGGGACTAAATCACCCAACCTAGAATATCAGTCTCGGATGCAATCCTAGACAACAATTTCCATGGTTTATAGACCTTCTTTTGGCCTCTCCATTCTTTTAGGTACTTTTCTATCATTATGTTTGTCTATCTGATTTCATGTCTTTAAGTTTCTAGGGTTTAGTGCTTGAGTGTTTTCCTTTCTCCTTTGAAGCTTCATTTTAATGGTGAACCCATGTTTAATCACACAAGGAAACCCTTAGCCCTTCCCTCATTTGAAGCACTTGCTTGAGGGATCTTGGTTTCCTGGTGAACTAAAGTGTGAAATAGGTCCCAAGTTCCATCTCCTAGAAGGTGACCACATTATTTCCTTTGGTTCAATACTTTATTGCTTTATCTTATTATAAACACTTTGTATCTTCAATAGATTTATTTTATGTGATAATTTCCACCTCACGTTACAAGGTAGATATTTTATCACACATGAATTAGAAATGGGATTATATCTTGGAGGGATAATTAAAGGATACTCAATGCCTTGCATTATCATTAATAATTATATATTTTTTATGTATAACCTAGTTGTTCAGGTAATGTATATATCGATTAATTTTCTAATGAATATGTTAAATGATGAATTCAAACAATATGTTTAGGAGTAGAATAATAACTAATAGTATATCATTTATCTTCTAGTTAGATGAACCCTCCTTGCATATTTTATTCGCAATTATCAAGTATCTCAGTGTTAACACACTTGAATCCATACAAGGAACATACCTATAATCAAAGTAGTAAGGATTCAAATTTTGATTCATTATTTGAGGTACATATGCGATTTTTCATTGCATCTCCCACTAGTCTCCCATTATCATTAATAAGAGCTCATTATCATTTTTTAATAAATAAATAAAACATTCTAATAGACCACACAAAATGGCATTCATATGTATCATATTATTTTCACTATCCCTCTTTTTCGATTGATTCATTGGTGAGGAAGGTGGTGCAACATAACCATCCACTACCAATTTTCAAATATCAAATACAAGTGGCATTAGATAATTGTGCATCCTTATGCTCTGGAATGCATAATTTTTTCATTGAATAATGGGGATATATTTGAAGAGAAACCTTCTTGACATGTCATGTGTTCTTTTGAGATCTACATTATTGTAGTGTGACTATTCAAGGAACTAGGTGATTTGATACCAATTGATGAGAACATGTAGTGCCCTTCCAGTTGGTACTATGTGTTCTGATTTGTTTATGTTGTTAGACAGTACCTTTATTGTGATCGACCCTGATACCTTGTTATGGTTTTATGATCACTGACATTGGAGCGATAATGGTGTTATATTTTGATGTGACGATACACTATATGGATGCTTATGGTTTTATGTTATGCTTTTGATTAGCATAGTTATTAATATTGATATATCCTCACTTGTTGATTTATGATGCTTTAATTTTGTCAATCTTGATGTGACTGTATTGGTGAAGGGGACGGGATTGCATCACTCGCTTGTGAGCGCCCTGTGATTCTGTGATTTCTCTTCACGGTGTAACTGTTATGTTTTATCCATGTATGACATTCGTCTTGATTGCAGGATTGCAAGTACAAGACATTGTCTCCACATGGCTTCATAGGTCTAAGTGTGTCCATATCCCAATGGTTATGTTGATAGGGAGATAGTAACAGAGTGGCCTTGTCAAACCACAAACCCTATCATAGTGTGTCATCAGTTTGTGTCTTGTTTTTTGTTGAGTCATGTCATCTTTGATGTTTTGATAATTTATTATCGGTGGGAATTATATGTTGAAATTAATGTTAAGTGGTTGTAAATGTCAATATATGTATTTTAGATTAAAATTCTTATTTAATTTTATTAATTTTATTTTATTCAATCGGTAAGGTAATTTAATCTATTGATTAAATTTATCTTATTAAATAGATAAATTAATTAATTAGATTAAATTTGTTGATCTTAAATAAATTAAATAATTAAAGTTGTTTTGTAAAGTGCATAGATTAAGTGATTTAAATTTATTTGAAAATTAAATTGTGTTTTAAATTATTTAAAAGCAAAAATAAATTTTGAATGCATAAGAGGAAATAACTATGGTGGTTGAAAGAGATATTTTGGAATTTTGACTAAATGTTGAAAAATTAATGGGAGGATATTTTATTTTAGGAAAATTTGGGTTGTTAAAAAAAAGGAAGGTTTTTCTCTGTAATTTGACATTTTTGGTCTAGAAGTGGAGATTTTGGAAGAGGTTCAGGAAGATTGGATTTTGCAAGGAAGCTCAACTTTAAATTTTATTTCTTCAAACTTCAGATAATAGGTTATTTTATTGCTTTATTGTTTAGAAGTTTTGATTTTAAATTTTGAAAGGATTGCTATGAATTTTTTAAAATCTCTGATCTTTGTAGAGAATCAATATGTGACAATAGAAAATTCAAATGAAAATATCAGATGATTTTGCAAACCTTTGTAGAAATGAGATTGAAAACTTTGTTTAATATGAGAAAATTGTGGTTCTTTGTAAAATTTGGGAAAATTAAAACCTCTTGCAATTTGTCAATTTTTCCTATAGAAAACTATATTTTTACATTTCCCCTTTTAGCAATTGTATTTGAATCTAAAAAAAAAAATCATATGCTGTTGAAATTTTATCTCTGTGAAAATGAGAAAAAAAAATTAAAAAATAAAAACCCCAGAACAAATCATCATTTGATACAGGGGAAATTATGATTTTAAAAAAATAAAATAAAAATTTTAAAATGGGGGGAGGCGTAGTTGTGGCTACCACAGTCGCACCCATGGAGGGTGCGCTACTATGGCAGTGCTCCCCACATACTGTGGGGGAAGCACTATCACAGGCAACACAACCTCCATAGGGGAGGTTGGGTGTAGCCCAGGCTGCATCCCCTGCTTCGTATGGGGGTTTACTTTTAATTAAAATATATATTTTTTTTTATATATTATATATATTATATTTCTTTTTATTATTTAATATATATAATATATATATTATATATTTTAAATAATTGGATTTATTTAAATGATTTGGGAATTTAAATTGATTTTATAAATATATATTTAAATAATATTTATAAATTTAAATATATATGTATAATTGTATATACATTAAGTATATAATTATATATATATGTTTAATATATATTTATAATTAAATATAATTATCTTAAGATTATTTTATTATAATAGTTGTGAATATTTATTTTATAATAAAATGATTTTATTAAAAAAAAAATTGATTTTTATCATTAGTGAAATTGAGAAAATTGAAGTTAAACTCTGAGTCTTAGTTTCTTTTTTTTATTATTTATAATGGAATTATAAATTATTCTAATTGATTACATGCAATATGTTATGGCTTTACTTGGATTTAGGAAATCCTAAAGTTAGGTTATTAATTTTCCTAAATTGCTTTTTAGTTAGGTTATCTCTCATTCTCGTTGTTGGGCAAGTTGAGTTATTTGTTTATGTAAGACTTCCAGATGTGTTTTCTTGAGATGATGTTGTGTCTCATGTGATTTGTTATTGTTTAACTTGGGTAGTGCACGAGATTTGTTTCAGTTGGACCTGGTTATGTGAACAGGTTGTGTCATATAATTATTGTTGAGTTGGTAATTGTAATTGGTTATGTGCACCTGGTTTACCCAATGTTAGTGGGATTAGTTCCTTAGGTTGTTAATAGGGTGGCTTTTCATGGGGAGCGACACACAAAGTGGTGTCTGGGTAACTCATCAAGAGTTAGATTAATCAGTGATAACTTAATAAATATGTTAGGGAAAAAGGGTAGTTTAAACACTTAACTTATTGTAAGTGCCTTGCTCATGGACTCAAGGGCTAGTAAAGACTTGGGATGAGATGAGAAGGCCTGGAATGGAAAGATTGGTATCTTGTCTCTATGAGAGATTATCGATTCCGCATTGGATTGCATGTGGGGCTAGGTTTCGTAAGAGGTCACCAAGGTAACCCAAAATGGGGGCCGGAGCCTAAGAAGATTTGCCAGGGTAACCCATGCAACTTTGTGATGACACTCCTCCTATGACAACCGTCAATCATTTTGTTATATTGTGTAGTTGATCATTGTAATTTGGAAGCATTGTAACCATTTTGTTAGTTTTGTACTTGTGTAGTTAGTATTGTTATTGCCTGTGTCTAGAGGTTGTAGGTTTTTCCTAGGAAGCTTTTTTACTATCTCCTAGCACGAGGGTTGGGCCTTCGGGTACCGCATGGTTGGGTGGAATGTGCACCTTACACCGTTGGGTCCCCAGTTCTTGTTCGTGATGGAGAGTACTTCCTGATGGAGATTTTGTGTGTACCAGTGGATTTATAATTTTTTCATGTTTATCTCTCGTATCTGTTGGATACCTTGTAATTGTATCACTCCCCAATTGTTATTCGAGGAGAACCTTTTGTAATTTGTAATTGTAATACTTTTGTATAAAATATCTCATTTGGGAAATGAGAATTTTAATTGTAATTGTAATTGTAATATTAAATAAATGCAATGTGTGAATGAATCATTATTGTACTTTATATCTTATGTGATGTATTTTATTTTTTTGGATGTATGATCTTTAATTCATGAGTAATAAAAATAAGTTATCTTTAGTAACTTTTGTTAGTAATGGGTATTATAAGTAAGCGTTGTCACATACCTTAGAGAATGTATGTGTTAGTGTAGTTTACTTTACTTGTTTAATTACACTTTTAAAAAAAAAATTGTTCATTTTCGTTATGTGTGTGACATTCTCTAGGGTTTTGTGGCAGGCATTACACATGGTATCAAAGCCCAAGTTTAAACACTGGGTGCTCTGGGATAATGTTGAACCCATTATGTTGTTAGTTGCATAGGATTTAAGTATGTGTACCTTGTCTTATGTCATGGTGTGTATCTATGCAGGATCATGCCACCTAGGTGAGGTCGTGGTAGAGGTCATGGCTGTGTAGGCGGTCACGGAGGTAATCAGCAAAATTCACCTCCCATTGTTCCCCATGACCTAGATCATGAGGAGCAACAGGCTTCCCAAAACGTACCTGAGGTCGGTGATCAGAATCAGGGTCCACTAGGGATTGGGGATGCTCAGTTGTGTCGTTTATTAGAGGAGACTCTAGCTCATTTGGGTCTAAGGCAGGATAGAGATCAAGATATTATGGGTGAGAGAGAGGTTCCAGCACAGTCAGAGGAAATCATGGGCTACACAGATGAGAGACCTGCTTAGAGCTCGTCCACCTACATTTGATGGTTTGGGTAGTGGATCAGAGGCTAAGACGTGGTTGATAGATCTAAATCGGTGTTTTACTATGCACCCTTATGGTAGCAACACCAAAGCTAGATGTGCAATCATGCACCTGAGATATTTTGCATCTACCTAGTTGAGGTTGGAGGAGTAGAAGCTCCATATTGATATTAATATTATATCTTGGGATTTGTTCTTAGAGAGGTTCAGGGCCATATTTCTTTCTGACCATTGGCAACAACGTCATGGAGATGAGTTCCATGCCTTGCGACAGATGGCTATGTTCGTAGAGCAGTATGAGCATCATTTTTATGAGATCAAGCAGTTTGCGGGCATCAGTGATGATGAGGGCATGCTTGTTCAACATTTCATCAGGGACTTAAACACCCGAATCAATGGTGGTGTGTAGGTTTTTGAACCCAAGACTATGGAGACAGTGATGGTGAAGGCCATATTAGTGGAGGAGAAGTTCCAGGTGATGGCATTGGGTGGTCACACAAGAGTACACATAGGCAGTTCTTTAGCTACAGGACCTAGTGACGTAGTGGTCAGACTCAGGGAGGTAGACCACCTAGGACACAGTAGGTGTCTGCACAGAGTGGGTAGTATCAAAATTCACAGGGAAAATGAAAGATTTTCCAGTAGAGACAGGGTGACAGTTATTAGTATGATGGTGATAGGAACTAGAGGCATAATAAACACAACAATTATGAGCAGTTGACACAGAGTTCACAGTCTACCTATAGGGGTAGCATTCAGTAGTCGAGTGCACCTCCTGGAGGTAGAGGTTTTGGAAGATGTACTGGATGTTTTGCGTGTGGCCAACAAGGTCACATAGCACAACAGTGTCCTAATAAGGGCACATCAGGGTACACTCAAAGGCTAGTGGTGTCAGAGCTGACAATTGGTGATGCAAGCAAAGGACATCAAGTATTTGTTGTGGTTGATAACTGCCAGGCTAATCATCAGAGCACGGTAGTAGAGGCATATGGTATGTTACAGGGTAACAGGGTTACCATTTTATTTGATTCTAGAGCATCAGATTCCTTTATTTCATCGTCTATCATGGCACAATGTAGACTAAGGGCAGCAAAGCAAGACGTTAACTGGCATGTTGAATTTCCCTCTGGTGCTAAAGTTGTAGTGCAATCCCTAGTACCTGATTGTAGATTGGATATTGGATCATTTCACACTACATTACACCTTCGCATTATACCATTGGGGTCATATGACATTATCTTAGGGATGGATTGGCATGAGGCTCACAAGGCCGTGATTGACTGTCGACATAAATCAATTCGTTGCATTGATGCATCTAGTAGTGAGGTAGAGATTGTGGGAATTCAAAGACCCATATCATTGAGGATGATCTCGACTATGCAA
The DNA here is from genome assembly GCA_007258455.2 of Sequoia sempervirens. Lineage (NCBI taxonomy): Eukaryota > Viridiplantae > Streptophyta > Pinopsida > Cupressales > Cupressaceae > Sequoia > Sequoia sempervirens. The sequence goes on from VDFB02181978.1 coordinate 19,906, forward strand.
CTGAGGAGATGTGTACGTCAAGGATGTCAGTTATTTACAGTGACAGTAGATGACTTAGAGTTGGGTGATAGTGAGGAGAAGGTTACTCTTGATAGCCACCCCATACTTCAAGAGTATGCAGATGTTTTTACTGATGATATTTCGAGGATGCCACCTCAGCGTGACATTTACTTCAGGATTGATCTGTTACCTAGTTCCAAGACTATTTCACAAGCTCCATACCATATGACTACACAGGAGCTTAAGGAGCTTCGCTTGCAGCTAGAGGAGTTGTTAACGAAGGGTTTCATCCGCCCTAGTGTTTCACCTTGGGGAGCACCAGTAATTTTTTTGAAGAAGAAGGATGGCTCTCTTCATTTGTGCATATACTACTGTCAGTTGAACAAAGTGACAATCAAGAACCAATATCCCTTACCTAGGATTGATAACTTGTTTCATCAAATCAAGGGTGCTATGGTCTTTTCAAAGATTGATCTAAGTCAGGGTATCATCAGTTATGCATACTTGATTTCGATATCCATAAGATGGTGTTTCGCACATGTTATGGTCACTACGAGTTTACTGTGGTACCGTTCGGGTTGACAAATCTGCCATCTGTGTTCATGAACTTGATGAACGGAGTCTTACGCACATATCTGGATAGATTTGTATTGGTATTCCTTGATGATATACTGATCTATTCCAAGATACTAGAGGAACATGATGAGCATTTGAGGCAGGTATTATAGTGTTTGAGAGATAATAAGTTGTACGCTAACTTGTCCAATTGTGAGTTCTTTAAGACTGAGGTCAATTACCTTGGACATGTGATTATAGGAGAGGGTATTTCAGTAGATCCTGCAAAGATCCAAGCAATCATTGATTGGCCCACACTGAATAATGTGGTAGAGATATGTAGCTTCATGGGTTTTGAAGGGTACTACAGACATTTTGTTGAGGGCTTCTCAAGGATAGGACATCCTATCACTTCTCTTTAGAGGAAAGGGAAGAAGTTTGTTTGGTCATAATAGTGTGAGTCAACATTTTAGATGTTGAAGGAGAAGTTGACTAGTGCACCAATTCTTGTGATACCTGATCCTATTGAAGATTTTGTTGCCTATGCTGACACATCTTTAGATGGACTAGGATCATTCTTGATGTAGGATGGTCGAGTGATTGCGTATGAATCGCACAAACTCAAGGATCATGAATTGAATTACCCTACACACGATCTTGAGTTGGAAGTGGTAGTACATGCCTTGATGATATGGATACATTTCTTGTTGGGACATAGATTTGAGTTGCACAATGACCATCGGAGTCTATAGTTCATCTTCACACAGCCTAATCTTAATGCTAGGTAGAGGCGATGGATGGAATTCCCATGTGAGTATGAATTCGATTTGAAGTACATCCAGGGGAAGGAGAACGTAGTGGCTGACACTCTCAGCAGGTGGAGACATGAGTTGTCTGAGTTGACTCTCAGTGTGGATTTGAGGAGTCAAATTATTTTCGCACTTCTTGTAGACAGTTGGTACCAGGAGGTGAGATCGGAGATAGAGTCAGGTAGGGTTCTAGAAGGAAGATTCTTAGATTATTCACTAGATTTAGATGGTTTGTTGAGGCACATGGGATGCATTTATGTTCCATTATCTAGAGATCTTCGTACCTTTGTTTTGATAGAGGCACATTGGGCACCTTATTCAGCTCATCCAAGAGTGAAGAAGATGCATGCCAATTTGCAATAGCTTTATTTTTTTGCAGGTATGAAGCGAGATATCGCTAACTTTGTGTCAAGGTTTTTGGAGTGTTAGCAAGTGAAGGATGAACACCAACATCCTGTAGGACTTCTATAGCCACATTTGGTGCTAGAGTGGAAATGGGATATAATCTCATTAGATTTCATTGTTGGTTTACCCAACTCTTCGTGACGACACAATGCTATTATGGTGACGGTGGATAGGTTGACGAAGGTAGCACACTTCTCGCCTATTCGTTCATCCTATAATGCTTCATCTATTGCTAGAGTGTTCATGGGAGATATTGTGAGGTTGAATGGTATTCCTCATCGGATCATTTCTGACAGGGATCCTATGTTCACCTCAACTCTCTGCACGTCATTACAGCATCCTATGGGGACACAGTTGAACTTCAGTTCAGCGTATCATCCTGAGACAGATGGAAAGACCGAGAGGGTCAACTAAATCCTTGAGGATATGTTGTGCATGTATGTGATGGACCAGCAAACATGATAGGAGGACTATCTCCATTTAGTGGAGTTTTCTTATAACAATAGCTATCAGAGTTCGATTGGTATGCCTCCTTTCCAGGCATTGTATGAGTGTCTGTGTCAGAATCCTTTGAGTTGGGATCGGTTAGAGGACATAGTTCTTTTAGGTCTGGATATGCTTTAGGATATGGAACAACAAGTGATTTAGATTAGGGAACATTTGGTTGTAGCACAGGATAGACAGAAGAAGTATGCTAATGCTCATCGAGTGGATCGTTAGTTTGCAATAGGTGACTGAGTCTTTTTTCAAGTGCATCCATGAAAGAGTCTAATCTGATATGGAAAGGGCTCTAAGCTCACACCTCACTTTATTGGGCCATTTGACATTCTTGAGAAGATTGGTCCAGTTGCTTACCAACTTGCTTTGCCACCCAATCTCTCGCATATTCACGATGTGTTTCATGTTTTAGTTCTCATGCCTTATCATCCATACATATCTCACATCCTTGATTGGAATGCTTTATAGGTAGAGGATAGGTAGTTTTCTTTGGAGCCTGTGGTCATCATGCAACACAGGAGACTCACCCTCAGGGGTTGAGATATTGAGCAGGTCAGGGTCCAGTGGGATCCTAGAGTTGATACTTTAGCTACTTGGGAGGATGCGACTAGGATGAGGGAGCTCTATCCCTATTTTTTCGTAGGCTTCTAGGAGTAAGCCTAATCCTAGGGGGGGAGGATGTAGTGCCCTTCTAGTTGCTACTATGTGTTTCAATTTGTTTATGTTGTTAGACAATACCTTTACTATGATCGACCCTTATACCTTGTTATGGTTTTATGATCGCTAACATTGGAGCGATAATGGTGTTATATTTTGATGTGATGATACACTATATGGATGCTTATGGTTTTATGTTATGCTTCTGATTACCATAGTTATTAATATTGATATATGCTCATCTGTTGATTTATGATTCTTTCATTTCATTAGTCTTGATGTGATTGTAATGGTGAAGGGGATGGGATTACATCACTCGCTTGCGAGCGCCCTGTGATTCTACGATTTCTCTTCATGGTGTGACTGTTATGTTTTATCCATGTACAACATTCATCTTGATTGTAGGATTGTAGGTACAGGACATTGTCTCCACCTAGCTTCACAGGTCTGAGCGTGTCCATATCCCAACGGTTATGTTGATAGGGAGATAGTAACAGAGTGGCCTTGTCAAACCACAAACCCTGTCATAGTGTGTCGTCAGTTTGTGTCTTGTCTGTTGTTGAGTCATGTCATCTTTAATGTTTTGATAATTTATTATCGGTGAGAATTATATGTGGAAATTAATGTTAAGTGGTTGTAAATGTTAATTTATGTATTTTAGATTAAAATTCTTATTTTATTTAATTAATTTTATTTTATTCAATTGGTAAGGTAATTTAATCTATTGATTAAATTTATCTTATTAAATGGATAAATTAATTAATTAAATTAAAGTTGTTGATTAAATAAATTAAATAATTAAAGTTGTTTTGTAAAGTGCATAGATTAAGTGATTTAAATTTATTTGAAAATTAAATTGTGTTTTAAATTATTTAAAAGAAAAAATAAATTTTGAATGCATAAGAGGAAATAACTATGGTGGTTGAAAGAGATATTTTGGAATTTGGACTAAGTGTTGAAAAATTATGGGAGGATATTTTTTTTTGGAAAATTTGGGTTGTTAAAAAAATAGAAGATTTTGCTCTGTAATTTGACATTTTTGATCTGGAAGTGGAGATTTTGGAAGAGGTTCTAGAAGATTGGATTTTGCAGCGAAGCTCAGCTTCATATTACATTTCTTCAAACTTCAGATAACAAGTTCTTTTATTGTTTTATTGTTTAGAAGTTTTGATTTTAAATTTTGAAAGGATTGTTCTGAATTTTTGAAAATCTCTATAGGAAAATTATGAAAATCTCAGATCTCTGTAGAGAATCAATTTGTGACAATAGAAAATTCAAATGAAAATATTAGATGATTTTGCAAACCTCTATAGAAATGAGATTGAAAACTTTGTTTAATTTGAGAAAATTGTGGTTCTCTGTAAAATTTGGGAAAATTAAAACCTCTGGCAATTTGGCAATTTTTCCTGTAGAAAACTTCATTTTTACATTTACCCTTTTAGCAATTGTATTTGAATCTATAAATTTAAAATGGAGTTGTGGCTACCACAGCCACCCATGGAGGGTGCACTGTTGTGGTAGCACTCCCCACATATTGTGGGGGAAGCGCTGCCACAAGCAAGGCAACCTCCACGAGGGAGGCTGGACGTAGCCTAGGCATCCCCTGCTTCGTATGGGGGTTTACTTTTAATTAAAATTCCTTTTTATATATTATATATATAATATCATATATTTTATATATTATATATAAAATATCATATATTATATATATTATATTTCTTTTTATTATTTAATATATATAATATATATATATATATATATATATATATATATTTTAAATAATTGGATTTATTTAAATGATTGGGGAATTTAAATTGATTTTATAAATATATATTTAAATATATATATATATAATTGTATATATAGTAAGTATATAATTATATATATGTTTAATATATATTTATATTTAAATACAATTATCTTAAGATTATTTTATTATAATAGTTGTGAATATTTATTTTATTAAAAAAATATATATTTTTTATCATTAGTGAAATTGAGAAAATTGAAGTTAAACTCTCATTCTTACTTCTTTTTTTTTAATTTATAATGGAATTATAAATTATTCTAATTGATTACATGCAATATGTTATGGCTTTACTTGGATTTAGGAAATCCTAAAGTTAGGTTATTAATTTTCCTAAATTGCTTTTTATTTATGTTATCTCTCATTCTCGTTGTTGGGCAAGTTGAGTTATTTGTTTATGTAAGACTTCCAGATGTGTTTTCTTGAGATGATGTTGTGTCTCATGTGATTTGTTATTGTTTAACTTGGGTAGTGCACGGGATTTGTTTCAGTTGGACCTAGTTATGTGAATAGGTTGTGTCGTATAATTATTGTTGAGTTGGTAATTGTAATTGGTTATGTGCACCTGGTTTACCCAATGTTAGTGGGATTAGTTCCTTAGGTTGTTAATAGGGGAGTGGCTTTTCATGGGGGGCGACACACAAAGTGGTGTCTAGGTAACTCATGAAGAGTTAGATTAATCAATGGTAACTCATGAACATAAAAAACATAATACTCCCTCTTTCTATATTTCTCCCTCTTTTTTTGTCTCTCCCCCTTTGACATCAATAGAAAAGGGAATTTCATTAAACTTTCATCAATAAATATATCATGGAAAATATCCATTCATTTTTTTTTTTCAATACTCACATCTACTATAATAAGAATATACTTATTGCCCTATCTGATATTCTCTATTGCTGCCCCTTGCTCTAATACTTTCTCTTGAAATCAATGGAATTTTTCTCCCTTTTCTTATAACTCTCCAAATAATCTGCATCAAGTTATCTATCTTTGAATTGTCTTCTATATGGAGTTGAAAGATAATGCAATGAGTAGCTCCCCTAAAATTCATACTTCTGCTCAATTTAGTGATTCCTCTTGTGCAATTTACACATGAATATCTATTTAACCTCTTTTTTCTATGTGTTTTTCTATATTTTTGTATGTTCTTTCTTTTGTTTAGGAAGAGCATTTTATTTCTTTTTCTACTAGGTGGTTCCAAAAAATGACTCATCTAACTATGTACAATACAACTAGAATTACTGTACTTGTAGCACATAATTTTCTATTCCATTAGAGGAGAAAAATATTATTGTTTCTCTATAAGAAACCAAAATCATTCCTTGAAAATGAGCTCTACAATTTAGTGCTTTATGACAAATTTAATTACATGAAAAGAAATAACCATAAAAATAGTGTTGGAAGTTGATCACATGCACCTGTCTAAAGGGAATGATCTTATATAGTTGTACCCTTGTAGTCTTTGTGAGGTATATTACCTTATTCCTTCTTGGTCATCTCACTATTGATGGATCTTTTAATAATATAAGAATAAATTCTCTTTTATTTTCTTCATTCATCTTCTTCTATGACTCTTTGGGATCTTCTTTATTAGGCATCAGATTCTCTTCAAATCCGAGACCAATTTTCATAAAAGGTGATTTTTTTAATTTACATGATCATCTAGAATCTCAATGATCTTTTCAAACTTCCTCAAGGAAAAAATTTCATGCTCTATTTTCTCACACTAATATCTTCATATTTATTTGATTTCTTACCACCTCTTCTATTCTTAGGTTGCTTCTTCAATTTGAATTTTAGATTGATGATCATTTTAGATCTGAATCTTCAAGACTTTGTGATATTTTTTCCTTAGATTCACATTCCTTTTGAAGTTGTATTTTTTTCTTTGAATTATTCTTTTCAAGCCTCTTGATCTTACATAGGGCACAACTAAGTTCTTCCAAATCTATATTATCATCCTCTTCTCCTTTTGACTCCACTTTTTTAAAATTTATCTTCACTTTTTGAGGCATCATCATTTGTTTCTATTTCCATGAATAGAATATCTTATCTATTGGAGTCAAAAAATATTTCATTGCTCCCTTTGAATGAGCTACTATCCTCCTTGGAGTATAGGATCTTCTTATACTTATGGAAGTACCTTTTTTATGCTTTTCTTGTGTGTAATTCTTCTTGTGATGGAAATATTTCCTTCCTTTCCTTTTTCTATAGTCTTCTTCTTTATCACTATTTTCACTTTAGGCCTATGGACACTTAGTAGCAAAATGTCCTATATTACCATAATTAAAAAATTATAGAGTATACTTACCTTTGTGTTTCTCAGATCCTTTCTTTAGCTTCTCATGAAGTAGGCTTCTTCTTCATCACTTGAACTATCACTTGATTTGGGTTCTTTATTCTTCATATTCTTCAAGTATTTGAAGGTGGATTTGTGCTTTTATGTCTTCTCCTTATCTACCATTATTTTTTATTTAATGAGGGTCTCATGCAACTCATCCCTCTTCAATGTATTTAGGTCATTCATTTCTTAAATAGTGCAAAATTTCACATAAAATCTTAAAGGAAGAGATCTTAGCTCACCTTTTTCATGATATAAAAATTCTTGAATTTCTTCACCAAGTCTTCATGTTCTATTGACAATTCCATCTACATGAAGGAGAGAGAATGCAATTTTCTCTTATTCTTTCATTTTTTAGGCTCTTGAATTTTTTCTATGAGTTTGGATCTTGGCCTTCTAAAAATTTTATCTCCTTCATAAGTTTTTTGAAATTTTTCCCACATATGTTTCACTGATTCACAATGCATTACCTTGAAAAATTCAAATTCTGATAGACTACACAAAATAGTGTTCATAGCTTTTATGTTATTTTCACTAGCCCTGTTTCCAACTTTATATGTTGGTGGAGAAGGTAGTGCAACATAACCATCCACTACCAATTTACAAACGTGAAATCCAAGTGATATTAGATAGGTGTGAATCCTTATGCTCAAGATTACAAATTTTGTTCTACTAAGAAATGGAGATTTATTTGAAGAGAACCCTTCTTGATAGGTCATATTTTCTATTGAGATCTACCTTCTTTGATACAAATTATTGAGCACATTTTATACTAAGAGGGGTTGAATTCATATAAGAAAAATATATATTTTTCAAAAAAATTGCAACCATAACAATATCAATCACACAAGATCTAACAATTATGTAGCACAAGAAGAACACATGGTTTACATAAAATTTCTTTTAGTAGAAAACCATGGAAAAATATTTCTTATATAAAGCGTGCTAGCAAGAAGTTGTGTCCACTTTTTGGCCAAAAAGTGGAAGTGTTTTCCCTGATTTTCAGAATTTGACACATTTGACCTTAAAATTTGAAGCACTTAGAGATGGAATCTTCAAAAAAGTCACTGATCGTAAAATGTGGTACTCAGAGTCTATTTTCCAAATATGTAATTTATTTCAATATCCAGATGGTACCAATGCTTTTCTCAAACTAGAATACAAGCCAAAAACCCAAACATAAAGCAAAGCGAATTTCAAATTTTAGAAACGGGATCCTGTTTACAAAATAGGATCCCATTTTGTAAATCGAGATCCTATTTCCTAATATTAAATGTGGTGACTATTGACATAGAAATGGGATCCCCTTTCCATGTCAATGGTCCCCACATTTAATATTTGGGAAATAGGATCCCGATTATGAAATGGGATCCCATTTCTTTTTTACCATTTCTTTTAAATTTAGTGGAAAATTTTTACTATGAATTCTACAACTTCACATGCATGGCTGACTACAACATATTGAGCTATTTTCTTGTGGACAATGATTTTGGATTGCCCACACTACTTTAGCTCCTAGCATTTTTCACCTAAAAGGGGAAAGGGAATGGGGTCCAAAATGAAAATGTCTACACTCAAAGTTAATGTAAATGATATGTATTATGCCTAATTATGATTTACTAATGCACTGATCTGAAAATAAAATGATTTAATAATACCAAACCTAAGAAAAACAAAGTGCTTGAAAACACACTGTGATATGCAAAAATACCTAAAAATGCCTAAAAATGTAAATGATGAAATAACAAAGAAAAATATGAAACTTGATGCTGGAAGATTTTGGAATCCTAAAAATTTGACTGAAAATGTTGACTAGGACACTTATGCTAGGTTGGGCGACTTAGTCCCAGTTTTGGGAAAACGTGTCAGAACAGGAATCTACCAAATGGATATCAAAAAATGCAAAAACCACTTTTTAGGCCTGAAAGTGGGACTAATCCACCAGTAGTAGCAACTTAGTCTTGTTGGAAAAAAAAGGACAGACAACTAAGAGGGAGGGTGAATCAGTTGTCACAGAATATTTGAAATTTTCAAACTTCACTTAACTTAATCTCAGATCTAATGAATGAACAATAAACCATGAACAATCAACACATCAGAAGCACGGAGAACACCAAGTTTTTTACATGGAAACCCTATTAGGGGAAAATCCACGTGGATGTTAGTCCACAATATTATACCTTGTAAAAAGTATAATGAAAAATAATGGGAATGCATGTGCATTCAGGCACACTGCCTAGAGCTCACTACTCAAATACAAAAGGGCTCACTTCCCAACACTAAAAATAAATTCAGATTAGATCCGCAGGGTATGAACTAAGAAAATAGCTTCTGCAAAAACTTGATTATAGTTCCAGTTAAGCATAGAAACACTCCTTCACATTTCACTCAAACTTCTTCACACTGTGCTCTTCAATCGAATGAATAGATCAATATTCGCACACTTTCTCTTCTTTCGCTTTTCTTCACTTCACTCACACTATAACTTTGCATAAAAAACCATTCTTATATATCTGCAACCTTGATTTACATCAACAGCCTCGTTGGCCAAAATATAAAACATATTTACAATGTCGGCCCCAAATTTACAAATAAATTTTTAATGCGAATCCAACACCATTGGCTAATATTATGATGCAACCCAAAAAATATCCTTGAGCATGCCAAACATTCAAATTTAAATCTCCAAGGATTCGCAACATGTTACAACCATCATGTTGGCCAAGAACATGAAAACCCGGACACACATGAGAAAAATATTTGACCACGAGCACACCGATCAACGCAGACGTACAACAAAGATAGAGAATGATCTAGAAGCATCCACAAGCAACAAGAACACATGATGTAAAAAATATCATCAACACAACTACACTTTCTCTCCCTTAGGTTCTAACTCTTTTCCTCAATTGCTCTTCTCCCCCTTTGACATCAATGGAAAAGATAAGCATTACCTTCCCACATAAAAGCTTTGTTCAAACCACATATCTACATATATGACTACTCCCCCTGAGTAACAGCTAAGGAAACATCAATTTGGATCAATAAATATCTATGAAGCACATAAATTAATGCAAGTAGATGCATCTTTTAGTTCATATCAGGAGGGGTAATCACCCCTAGCATCCCTTTGAGATACTCAAAAGTATCCTTCGGCAACGGCTTGGTGAAAATGTCTACAACCTATTCATTGGTAGGCACATAATCCAATCTAACTTCTCTCTCATTCAATTTTTGCCTCAAGAAGTGAAACTTGATTGATATATGCTTGGTCTTAAAGTGTAGCACCAGATTCTTTGATATGTTGATTGCACTTGAGTTGTCACATTATATGGCAATAGCTTCATCATATACTACTTTGATATCTTTTAGCATTTGTTTCATCCACATCACTTGAGTACAGTTATTTGCAGTAGCAATATACTCTGCCTCAGTAGTAGATAGAGAAATGGAATTTTGCTTTTTACTCAACCAAGACACCAGCTTCTTCCCTAGGAAGAAGGCACCACCACTAGTACTCTTCCTGTCATCTACGTCTCTTGCCCAATCCGCATCAGTATATGCATCAAAGTAAGATCATCATCCTTAGGGTACCAAATTCCAAGATCAGATGTTCCTTTCAAATATCTAAAAATTCTCTTTACATGTTTAGTCACATGAAACTCTTTTGGATTAGCTTGAAATCTAGCAACCATACATATAGCATTCATAATGTCTAGTCTGGTCTGAGTTAAGTATAGCCATCCACCAATCATTGACCTGTATCTTGTTTGATTTTCCTTAAGATAATCATCATTCTATGTTAACTTGCACTTGGTTACCATGGGAGTACCAACAATCTTTGAGTCATCCATGCCAAACTTCTTCAACAACTCTCTCACATATTTGGATTGAGATGTGAAAATTCCATTGTCTCACTGAGTAACTTGAAATCCCAGAAAGAACTTCATCTCTCCAATCATACTCATTTCAAATTCACTCTTCATTTCATCAGCAAACTTTGTACACAGATTATCATCTCCTCCAGAAATAATGTCATCAACAAAGACCTCAATAATCAACTCTTTGTCATGATCCAACTTGAAATACAAGTTGATTTCAAGAATAACTTTATTGAATTGAAGCTTTAGTAAATATTTATCCATTCTAGCATACCAGGCTCTGGGGGCTTGCTTGAGTCCATATAGAGCTCTCTTTAATTGGAAAACCATGTATTCCTTATCAGTTAGTTGAAATCCATCTGATTGTTCAATATACACTTCTTCTACTAGCTCACCATTCAAAAAATCTGACTTCACATCCATTTGATAGACTTTATAGTTCTTATATGCAACATAAGCAATAAATAGTCTTACAGCTTCAATTCTGGAAACAGGAGCAAAGGTTTCTTCAAAATAAATACCTTCCATTTATGAATTCCCTTTACATACTAGTCTTGCTTTATTCCAGACCACTTCACCTTGTTCATTCAACTTATTCTGAAAGACCCATTTAGTACCAATCACATTTTTGTCTTTAGGTTTGGGAACAAGTATCCATGCATCATTCTTTTCAATCTACATCAATTCTTCCTTCATAGCTTCCATCTAATGTTCGTCATTGCAAGCTTCATTGACATCTTTGGGCTTAATCTTGGAAATCAAGCAATACTCTTCTGCAATCTTTCTTCTAGTTTGCACACCTTTATTCTTGTCTCCTATACTTTGATTTTCAGAATGATTTATCTTTACATACCTTGGAACCTTAGGACTTTCTCAAACTTCTGGTTCTTTTGTTCTTTCTTCTGCACTTTCACTTGTCTCTACTTCCTAACTACCTTGATTTACTGGAACAAATGGAACTTTTTTTACTGAAACATATGGAACAATTTGAAGTTGATTTTGTGTCTGAGCATTTTTTCCTTTTTTTGTACTATCTTCTTGGTCATCTAAACCATATCCATAGTATCTGGATGATTTAGCAGAGTCCTCATCAACTCAAACATTTTCACTCTCAACCATTTTTCTTAATCTTTTGTTATAGCACTAGTAGGCCTTGATTTTAGTAGAGTAACCTAGAAAGATTCCTCCATTGCTTATTGCATCAAACTTTCCTATGTCCTCATCTCTCTTGATGTAGCATTTGCTTCCAAAGATCTTAAAATACTTAACAGTAGGCTTATAACCAAACCATAGTTCAAAAGAAGTCTTACCAGAATTACCATTTACATTTACCCAGTTTAAAGTATATACAACAATGCTTACAACTTCACTCCAATAGATGTAAGGCACATTTCCTTCAATCATCACTATTCTAGTAACATCTAGAATTGTTATGTTCTTCCTCTCTGCAACTCCATTCTGTTGAGGGGTTCGAGGAGAAGATAACTGTCTTTTGATTCCATGCTCTTCACAAAAATAATTGAACTCCCTAGAGGTGAACTCACCACCTCTGTTTGACCTTAAGCATTTTATTTTCAAACCTTTCTCATTCTTTTCCATAGCTTTGAAACTTTTGAACTTCTCTAATGCTTCACATTTTTCTCTTAAGAAAGCAACCCATATCATTCTAGAGTAATCATCAATAAGCATCATAAAGTACCTTTCTCTATGAAGACTTTTGACTCTAGAGGGACCGCATAGATTAGTATGTACCAGCTCCAATAATCCATTAGAATGATGTTGTTTGCTCTAAAAAGAAACTCTGCTCTATTTTCCCATCTAACATTCCTTGCAAATTGTGTTAGCAGGCTTCACTAGCTTAGGTAGATCTCTTACTGCTTGAGTGGAACTTACTTTGACAATGTTATCAAAATTCACATGACACAGCCTCCTATGCCATAGCCAATTTTCATCTACTTGATCAATTAAACAAATTTCACTAGCAACATTCTGGTGAAAAATATTACCTTTTGTCTTTTTACCTGAAGCAATTACATTTCCAAAACTTCAAAGTATCCTGCATCTTCCACCTTTGAACTGAAGATCATAGCCCTTTTCCACTATTATTCCAACACTCAATAGATTTTGCTTCAATCCTTCAACATAAAGGACATCATTAGTGTTATGCTTACACCAAGACAAATAGATCCTCTACCATGAATTACACTAGCATTGTTATCTCTTAATCTTACAACCCCACCATCATACTTCTATAGACTTACAAATTTTCTTTTGTCACTAGTCATATGATGTGAGAATTCGTTGTCAATAACCCACTCATCCTTTTCTTCAATTTAGGTTGCAAGAGCTTTCTCAACTTTAGAAAATTTAGTAGCCACCAGACCATTTTCCTTGATACCAAGGAACACCCATTGATCTTCATTTCCATTTTCTTTATCAGACTCTTCATCAGTCACTCCTTCTTCAACATAGTAACATTTCTTTTGAAATCTAGATTTGTTAGGCTTAGTCCTAGGAACTCTTTCAAGAAACCTTGATGCAAAATAACTTATTTTATTGCAAGAGAAACATTTAATAGGAAACATTCCTTTATACACTAACCTTGTCCTCTTCCTTCTTTCTTCACAATCAATGCTTCCAACTCTTCTTCTTCTCTTTCTTCATCTTCAAGCTATTTCATTTCTTCCTCATACTTGAATGACTTTCTAGAGCACTCTCCTGGATCATATCTTTGCTTGTTTCTTCTAGATACAGTAGCCTTAAATGTAGTTTCAGTCTTGGGAACAAATTCACCAAATTCACTCAACTCAAAGGCAACAAGTTTACCAATCAGTATATCCCTTGTCACATTTGTTACTGGTCTGAATTCTTCAATAGAATGATATTTTGCTTTGGATGAGGGAGGCAATGATCTGAGTACTTTAGCTACAATTTCTTCCTCTTCCAAGGTACCACTAGCACATCTAATACCCATCACAAGTTCATTTACTCTTTGCATAAAAGAAGAAATATTTTCATCTTCACCCATCTTCAAATTTTCATACTTGCCTTTCAAACTCTGTAGCTTAGCCATATTCACATACACATCTCCTTCATACAAAGTTTCCAGCTTCATCCAAATCTCATGATTTGTCTTCAAACCTATCAAATTTTTCATTTCCGAATTTGTCAAAGCACTCAGCAAAGCTTCAATAGCCCTTATATTATTCTCAGCTTCTGTAATCTCATTAGTAGTGGAAGGACCATTATGAGGAATAACATATGGATTCTTTGTAATCTTCTAGTAGGGTTCACCAATACACCTCAAATGACACTCCATCCTAGCTTGTTGAATCTAGGACTGTCCTTCTTGTATGATGCCATCTCAGATCACCTCAAGCTTTTAAACTTCTTCAGAGGAACGTGCTCTAATACCAATTTTTTGAAAAAACAAGGATAGACAACTAAGAGGGGGGGTGAATCAGTTGTCACAAAATATTTAAACCTTTCAAACTTTACTTAACTTAATCTCAGATCTGATGAATGAACAACAAACCATGAACAATCAACACATCAGAAGTACAGAGAACACCAAGATTTTTATGTGGAAACCCTGTTAGGGGAAAAACCATGGTGGATGTTAGTCCACAATATTATACCTTGTTAAAATCATAATGAAAAATAGTGGGAATGCACATGCATTCAAGCACGCTGCCTGGAGCTCACTACTCAAATACAAAAGGGCTCACTACCCAACACTACAAATCAATTCGGATTAGATCTGTAGGGTATGAACTGAGAAAATAGCTTCTACAAAAGCTTGATTACAGTTCCAGTTAAGCACAAAAACACTCCTTCACACTTCGCTCAAACTTCTTCACACTCTTCAATCGAATGAATAGATAAATATTTTCACACGTTCTCTTCTCTAGAATTTATTCACTTCACTCACACTATAACTTTGCACAAACAACCATTCTTATATATCTGCAACCTAGACTTAAATCAACAACTTGGTCGGCTAAAATATAAAACATATTTACAAAGTCGGCCACAAATTTACAAATAAATTTTTAATGCAAATCAAACACTGTTGGCTAATATTATGATGAGACCCAAAACAATATCCTCAAGCACGCCAAACATTCAAATTTAAATCTCCAAGGATCCACAACACATTATAACCATCATGTCGGCTAAGAACATGGAAACCTAGACACACATGAGAAAAATCTTTGACCACGAGCACACCGATCAACACGGAAGTACAAAGAAGATAGAGAATGATTTAGAAGGATCCACAACCAACAATAATTAAAAGAGAAGCATCCACAACAACTGAGATTACCATAATCACATAAACTTCAATTAGGAGCACTAACAGAAACCACAAAAACATTGGCAAAGCATAGTTTTCCATAACACGATCAAATCTTCACACAGACCTCTGAAACTTTTGGTAGATGATATAGATACTCACAAAAATAAACCCCTTAGTCCAAAACAACTGATCTTCAACATACAAAATAAAACACCTTCTTGACCTACACTGTTCCACTAGCAACCTACAACTCTTCCTTCAATAATTTTCTCAATATCCTTTACATATAAAACCTTCAATACAATAATGTTAATAGTATTGGAATCAATGACAACCACATATCAACAACACAACCACAACATCCAAAAATTCCACCTACATATTTTGGAAATCTCGAGACAAAATCTTGTAACCTTAGGTCTGCACTTGCTTTTCTGACAGGTGTCCACACTTGATTTTGCAGAAAATGGGATAAAAGGTGTCTCCAAGCTTGAATTAGGGTTGTGTAGACTTGATTGAATTTGATGGTCCTTCCTAACCACTTTTCAACACCTATTTCTTTGACAAATCTGCCTACAAATTCTGCAAACACACATGCAAAGATGGAAAAATGGTTAAGGGTTAAAGTATAGGGATTTTCCTTGGTCAAATCCCACTTTGGTAATCAAACCCTTGATAAAGAAATGAAATGGAAAGAGAATGATAAATAGATAACATGCAATGTCATAAACTTACCAAACCCTTGATGTGTAATTTTGAAGATATGCAACAAAGTGCTCCAATGGATTACTTGATTATGCTTAGATTGCTTGAATGCTTGAGAATGATTAAGTTGATTGCTTGAGTGAATGCTTGGATGAATAAGTGTTAAAGTGAGAGGAAAAACCTTATTTATACTTGATCTTTACTAAATTTTCTTAAAATAACACATCATAGGCTGACCTCAAGGGTTAGAGGATAAAATTTGGCTAGAAATTTAAAATTATTTTGAGTTTTGTGCCAAAAAGGACTAAGTCGCCCCCTATTGGTGACTTAGTCCCACTTAAGAAAATTAAGTGGGTGTTGGGAATTATAGGGCATTAAATGTTGTCCAATAGAAATATCCTTTAAAACCCAAATAAAAAATGACTAGAAAGTGCATTAATGGGTCATTTAAACATGAGAAAGGGAAGAATTAGTGATGAAAAGTCTAGAAAAGTGTGAAAGTGAGTTACATCACTTTGAAATAAGACTTGGTAAATGATAAAAAGGAGTTATTTAGGTGAATTTTAATGAAAGGGTCCTAGAAAAGTGTGAAATTCGGTTACAACACTTCACAACACCTTTACAAGACATCCTACAAGTCTTAATGATTCACAGGGGTCCAAGACCTAATATCAATGTGTTGGCCACATTCCAACATTAAATCTAGGTAAAATCAGAAAAAGTCCATAAGAGAGACTCAAGTGAGCATAAAAATGTCAACTATACATTTTTTGGTGACACATTAAGCCCCCACTTTAGTGAGAGGATGAACTTGCTTCAAACTCTTGCTATAGTATCCCAACATGCACATCGAGAGGGATCCAAATGCACTCATGCTGGTAAGATGAAACAACAACAATCAAGGGGGATGATCAAGCCCCCAAGATCAATATCTCATGGAAAACCAAACATAAGCACAAAGGAACACACATGATGATGAAAACGGATGAAAGAAAGCTTCAATCATATTTCCATCTCGTTGTGGATCAGATCTAGCCCAATTGTTTGGAAAAAGAAAATGTGTACTCACTCTGGGGCAATAGAACTCATGGTTGTATGTCGGGTGAGAATTCCCAATTGTACTCACTCTGGGGCCATGAAACTTCTAGTTTTCTATGGGGTGAGAAATCCACAACATACTCACTCTAGGGCCACAGAACTTCTGGTTTTCTATGGGGTGAGAAATCCCAAAAAGTGGCTATGGGGAAAGTTGTGCTACGGAATGGGCTTCATGCTCAACCATATCAAAGTTATACCTCCTGATAACTTTAATAAGGCACCACAAAGGACAATGTTTTTTTGTGCTTCATGAGACAAGCAAAGTTTCATATGCTTAGAACTCATGAACAAATGCAACGGCACCACAAGCATGCAAGCTATGTTATGCAAGGTGGCCATGTGAATGAAAAATGCAACATGCAAAATATGTTCAAAGGAGTCTTGTTTAGTTCATGTGAGGTCTATAACTTAGGGAACATTGTGTCTAATGTCTCCAAGAGAGGACCAATCAAAGAATAGAATATTTTCAACTTAGGGGATGTAGTGAATTACATTATGCCACCAAGAGGAATGTAATATGCTAAGATAGATCACACTTATGAAGGACATTTCACCTAATGTCATCCACAAAGTGATAAACTCATCTTATGAAGTAACAAGGCTGCACTAAGAACCAAGAAAAAGACAAATGCAAAATGAATAATGTCAATGTATGCCCCCACTTTAAAGGAATTTCTACACACTGTTCTATGAACAATTACTTTAAAGTAGCAAATGAAAAATACAAAAAGAAAACAAGGCATGAGAGCCAACTTGGAAATCCCCTATTCCAAGTCATACGTTTCTAAGTAAGGCTTCGTCATGTGAAGGAAAAGGAACAAAATCAATAGAGGTTTCCAACAAAAATGAACACACCAAACACATAACAGATCTATAGATTTGGGGTTAGTATGTTCTTTTTGCTCCAATTTTTTTATGAAAGAGCTTAGAACTTTCATCATTCCCTAAATACACATAGAACTAGAAGAATTACACAAAGAGAGTGAAAAAAAAGAAAAATAAAAGTTGTTTTGGGTCAAAATGGAAGAGATGTTGTAGTCTCTACACTTTGCATCATCCCCAAAAGGAGAAACACAAGCGAAAATAAAATGAAAAGCTAAAAGAAAAGGAAAATATTTTGGGTCAACATGAAAGAGACATTGCAATCTCAATGCCTTGTGTCATCCCAAAAAGGAAAAACACAAAAGCAAAAAAGAAAAAGGCAATGTATGACATATAGAAGAATAGAGGTACAAATAGAGGAAGTGCACAAAGAGAGAGAACATCAAATGCACATGCAAAAGAAGAAAAATAAAATAAAATAAAAATGCAAAAGGCTAGCAAGGCGAATGAAAATCAACCATCTAACAGGTCATCTGCCTCCCAATCATGTTCAGTGTATTGAGAGGGTGGTTGACTATCCAAAGGGAGAATTGCAAGTGCCAAACTAGGGGAAGTACTAGGTTCTTCGCTTGGTGTAAGAATTTTATCATTTAAGCTCATGGAAGAGGAAAATAAAGAATTCAAATCATTATGCACCTCTTCATCTATCTTAGAGATATCCTCCTCATCATCATCATCCAACTTAATCATGATGGGGGGACGGATGGTAATCTCCAATGAAGGATGTATCAGGAGTTGGGGTTGTTGTATTGGATCATTTGGTTGCAATGGTTGTAACTTACTATCTTGTGGTGAGTCAGGAGGAGGAGGGTGATCAATTATTTCTTTTGATAAAGGAAAAGGGTGATCAGATATTGCTTCTTTATTGGATTCTATTTGTAATTGATGAGAAAGGAGACGACATCAATGCCTATGCTCCCTAGCACCATGGTTTCTTTTGATTCTATTTTGAAGCTATGTAGGTGTAAGAGCAGGTTGATACACCATAGGCTCCTTTTCCTCCTGAGGGGGAAGAATGGAGGAACCGAAGGAGATGGGTCAATCACTTTCTCTTTTTCTTTATACACTTGTTTTATGTGAGGAGGCATGATGGGGTTGGTTTCATTATCTCGGGGACATTTGGAGGAAGAAGGGGGAATGATGAGGGGTGGGTGATCTATTTTTTCATGTTCAGGTTCAGGTTCAAGCATTGTCTCGTCAAGGATTGGGGTAATGGAAGCAGAGGATGGTTGGTTGCGGAGGGACAATTCAGAAATTTTCTTTGCTTTAAACTTTTGATAAGCAAGGAAAAAGAAGTCTGTGTGAGGTGTGATGGGCTCCATGGGCTCTGGCCAAAAGGCTTCTAAAGTGAAATTTCCCCTAGAAGACAAAGGGTTAAAGCCACTATGGTGGATAGTGAATATGTCATTATCATGCAAAAACTTTAAACATTCAAGTGAAGGAACAGCTTTCATCAAGTGAAGCCATTGATAGCCTAGCTGCAAATGAAACTGATCCGATTGTGGAAGGATAGAGAATGTAACATCCATTGTCTTAGGTCCTATTTGTAATGGCAGAATGATTGATCCAATTGTAGGGAAAAAAAAACCATTATGTGTTTTGATCCATGCTCTTGGTTTGTCATAGTTATCTTCATAAAGATCGTGTAAGACCAAAAATTCCTCAGTGATCACATTCTCACCACAGGCGGTCCAATCTATGAGTATCCCATTAGTGGGCTTATCATAAATGCGTTCAGCTATGTAGAGAGGACCATAGGAAGATTCAGAAGAATATCTTTAGAAGTGAAATTAATATCAAGATTCTTTTTAGTTTGGCCCTTACGAGGGATAACATCTATCACTCCTACCATTTCATCCATAGGATTAATAGAGAGTGTAAGAGGATTAGTATGTTCAATCTCTTTATGAACAATCATTACATCATTGTTTTCAGTTTCACTAGCTTTGACAAATGACACATTATGTTTAGGCATGTGATTGGTAAAAATTTGCAAATTTTGGTTGGGTTGGGCAACGAACGTATTGACTTTTTCATTAACATTTGAAATGGATAGACGGCCAGAATCAATGAGATCTTGCACTATATGTTTAAGACACTTACATTGCTCTGTGTCATGTTTGTTTTGTCTATGATAATGACAATAAACGTTAGGTTGGAAGGATGGAGACAATGGTTTAGTTGTATCCAATTTTTTAATAGGAGGTAAAGAAATCATTTGTTGTTGTATAAGTTGGTACATGGTGTTATAAAGGGTGTCTGGTAATGGTGTAAACTATCATTTTGGATCTCCATAACTACAAGGGATTGCAGTTTTAATAGTTGCTACTTGGTTGTTGACAGGTAGAGGTGGTTGTTGAGGAGGGGGGTTGAATTGTAAAAACCCTTTGTTTGGCTTGCAAAATGGTTGTGAATTGTTTGAAGTGCTAGGTTCATATTTATCAGTTCAATTGGAAGTGGACTTTGTATCACAACTACTAACCAAATTGTGATAGTCAAAAAGGGTCATGCATAAGGGCATGAAAGAAGGAAATTTCATCATGGTCAATTTATCTTGAATTTGAGTTTGCAAGTTTTTGATAAACATCTTTTGGAGATGTGAATCAGGAATCTTGACATCTACTTGACCATATAATGACTGATACTGTGAAATTAAATCAGTGACTTTTTCATCCACATTTTGTTTACATCTCATTAAATCAGCCATTATCTTTTTGGGAGTCATATGGACTTGTCCAAATGACTTATAAAGGCATCCACAAGTTCATTAAATGATCTTATTGAATGATTGGGTAAATTTGAAAACCACTCCAAGGCAGTGTCTTTTAAGGTCCTAGGAAACAATTTAGCTAACAATTTATCATCAAGGACAAAATCACTGCATAAGGTTGTATAAGCATTGACATGATTAGTATATTTTCATTTACCTCCGTACTTCTCAAACCTAGGCATCTCAATTCCTTGTGGAATGGGTATTCTTAATATTTCCAAGGATAATGGGCTACTATGGACATAGTAGGTGAGGGATGCAATTTGGTTTTGGTTTATGGTAGATATTTGTTGTTGCATGGAAGAAATGGTTTGGAAGAGTTGTGTAATGAGAGGGTCAATGTAAGTGGTATGAGGTGGAAAATAGAAGGGCACATGGAGTGTATGTAATGTTGGGACAAGTGAGGGGGACACTATGAGGGGTGAAGGTGGTGGAGGATGGTACATTTGATTCCACAAAAGAACTAGCAATGCTAGTTGGAATAGTGAAAGAAGTTGCCTGACTAACTTGTTGCATGGTTTTTGTAACTTGAGGAGTGGTATAGGTAGGTATGGTTGCTAAAGTTGAAGGAGGAGGAATGTGAGATCCTCCTTGGCTAACCATAGTGTTTGTTGATTGAGATGTGTTAGAAGCATGCTTTTCGTATATCTCAACAATTTTTTTTGTAACATCTAAACCCTCATCACTTTCAAGCATTCGATGGATGGTCTCTATAGCAGGAATTACAATGGTTGAAATTTTTTCAAGACACAAGTTTTGTTGCAAATGTACTAAATCCTCATGAATGTTAATTATTTTTTCTTGCAGAATCTGGAAATTTTATGTGTCAACATGCATTGTATGTGAAGCTAAAGGTGTACTAGTGGTAGTATCCATGCCTAATGCACCATTTTCCATACTAGGATTAGGAGCTTGAGACAACCCAAGGTCCACAATGAGTGTATTATCATGGGATGCCATGAGTTGAGAAATTCTTCTCACTAAAGTATTATCAATAGGGCAGCGAACACTCATACAAATACCAAAAGAGGTGGGGTGGATGAAAATGCAATGTAATGCAATCCAGGACTAATAAAATGCAAATAATAGAAATTTTGTAAACTGGAACAAAAATGTAATACCAGGAAATAGAACTACAAAAAATACCCATAAATTACAAGAAAATTTAATACAAAATATGTAGGAGGACTAAGTCACCCAGTGTGGCGATTTAGTCCCACTCATAATTTTTTTCAGATTTTTCATAAATTTTAAATTCAATTTTATGTCTTTCAAATGCACAGATGCAACTACAATATAAAAATGTAGAATTTTTATTGTTTTCAATGCAAAAATGATGCAAAAATGTAAACTATTTGAGCTTTTCATTAATACAATTTTGAAAACCCTATGATCCAATTTAATCAATGCAATGCAAATGAAACCTAGCATGCACTTGAAATCAGAAAGGAATATGTTCAAAAGTTGGGTTCACCAAAATGTGGGCAATGATTTTGGATTTCCCGCACTGCTTTAGCTCCTTCTAGGGTTTTTCACCTAAAAGGAGAAAGGGAATGGGGACCAAAATGAAAAATTCTACACTCAAAGTTAATGAAAACAAGATGTATTATGCCTAATTATGGTGTACTAGTGCACTGATTTGAAAAGAAAATGATTTAATAATACCAAACATAAGAAATGCAAAGTGTTGGAAAACACACTATGATATGCAAAAATTCCTAAAAATGCAAGTAAATAATGAAATAATAGAAAAAAATCAAAGAGGTTCACCTGGAATCTGAAACTTGATGTTGGGAGATTCTGGAATCATGAAAAGTTAACTGAAAATGTTGACTAGGACACTTATGCCAGGTTGGGCAACTTAGTCCCAGTTTTGGAAAAACTTGTCGAAACAAGAATCTGCCAAATGGGTATCCAAAAATGTTGAAACCACTTTTTAGGCCTTGAAGCGGGAATAATTCTCCAGTAGTAGCGACTTAGTCCACCTACAAATTTTAGAAATCTCGGGACAGAATCTTGTAACCTCGAGTCTGCACTTGCTTTTCTGACAGGTGTCCACACTTGATTTTGTAGAAAATTGGATAAAAGGTGTCTCCAAGCTCGAATTAGGGTTGTGTAGACTTGATTGAATTTAATGACTTCTTGACCACTTTTCAACACCATATCTTTGAAAAATCTACCTACAAAGTCTGCAAACACACATGCAAAGAGGGAAAAATGGTTAACAGTTAGAGTATAGGGATTTTCCTTGGTCAAATCCCACTTTGGTAATCAAACCCTTGATTAAGAAATGAAATGGAAAGAGAATGATAAATATATAATATGCAATGTCATAAACTTACCAAACCCTTGATGTGTAATTCTGAAGATATGCAATGAAGTGAGCTCCAATGGATGACTTGATTATGCTTAGATTGCTTGAATGCTTGAGAATGATTAAGTTGATTGCTTGAGTGAATGCTTGGATGAATAAGTGTTAAAATGAGAGGAAAAACCCTTATTTATACTTGATCTTTACTAAATTTTCTTGAAAATAACACATCACAGGCTGACCTCAAGGGTTAGAGGACAAAATCTGGCTAGAAATTTAAAATTATTTTGAGTTTTGTGCCAAAAAGGACTAAGTCTCCCCTAGTGGCGACTTAGTCCCACATAAGAAAATTAAGTGGGTGTCAAGAATTATAGGGTGTTAAATGTTTTCCAACTGGAATATCCTTAAAAACACACTTAAAAACAATTGGAAAGTGCATTAAGGGGTCATTTAAACATTAGAAAGGGTTGAATTAGTGATGAAAAGTCTAGAAAAGTGTGAAAGTGAGTTACAACACTTTACAACACTTTGAAATAAGACTTGGTAAATGATAAAAAAAAAGATTTATTTAGGTGAATTATAATGAAACGGTCCTAGAAAAGTGTGAAAGTGGGTTACAGTACTTCACAACACCTTTATAATACATCCTAGAAGTCTTAATAATTCACAAGGGTCCAAGACCTAATGTGAATGTGTTGGCCACATTACAACATTAAATCTAGGCAAAATCAAGCCAAATTCCATAAGAGAGACTCAAGTGAGCATAAAAATGTCAACTATACTATTTTTGGCTACACATTTCTATCAACTTTTTTCTTTACAGGTGTTCAACTTGTATATTGGATTGAATTTTTCAAAGGAGGCATCATGTAAACAGTTTTTGAAGTAGAATTGTGTTAGTTTTCTACTTGTTTGGAGGAACAAAAGAGGAATAATTTTGTTTTTATAGGTCTTCAACTTGCAATTTGGATTGAATTTTTGAAAGGAGGTATCAAGTAAATAGCTTTTCAAGTGGAATTGTGTTAGTTTTCTACTTGTTGTGAGGAACACATGAGGAATAATTTTGTCCTTACAGGTCTTCAACTTGCAATTTGGATTGAATTTTTTGAAGAATTTCACTACTGACATTCATTTGTGCTTGATAATTTTATAATTATGGGTTCATGAGCTCATAATAAGAGGAAATATAGGAAAACATTAACTCTTGAATAAATTAAAGCAAAGAGAGAGAAGGAGAAACAAAGACAAAGAGAAAGAAGAATGAGAATTAAATTAATTAATGATGGTGGAGCATCCAATTCCACAACTATTGAAGATGAAAACATTGAGGAGACTATGGTTGTAGACAAAGCTAATTTGCAAGAAGTCAATTTGGAAAAATAATATGATTATACAAACAAGTCCTAGTATGTCTTCAAATCCCTCTTTCAATGCTATGGAGAATGTTTCAATAGGAACAAATCTAGGTACGTCTTCAAATCCACATTTTAGTGAAATGCAAAATTCATTTGTAGAAGTTTTACAAGATGCGGGACTTAATGATGTTGACATTGATAATATTCGGAGAGATGAAAGTTTTATAGAATTTGTTGAAAATAAATTAGAAAAAGAAAAAGAAAAATCTTTTGTTGAAAATGAAAATGAAAATTGTTTTGCTGATGAAAATGAAAACGAAAACCATTTTGTTGATGAAAATGTAAATCATTTTGAAGTTAAAAATGAAAATGAAAATGAAAATCTAGATTGTGATGTTGAATTTAATGAAAATATTTTTTTTAAAATTGAAAGTAATGTTTTGGATAATCTTCCTGGTAAGATTTCTTGGAGACAAATAAGAACACATGGGAATAGAATATACAAAAAATTCTTATATTGTAAAAAAAACTTGCATTTCAATGTCAACTAATGATGCAATTGATGAGAATTCAATAAATGAGGAAAATAATGAAAAAGTTAAGATTTTTTGTTAAGCCAAGAAGAAAAGATCAATCATTAAAAGATGTTATGTCTAATATTACTATTTCCATTCAATCTATTGGGAAAAATAGTCAATTTGGGTATATGCAGGATCATCATGGAAAAAATAGGCCCTTAAGTGGCGAAAATTTAAGAAAAATCAGAGTTAGGCAACTTGACGTAAAAATTTGAATAAGTTATCTATATTATTTCAAAAATATGTAAGAATAGAATATGTAGCAAATTGAATGTAGTTTCTAAACTACTAGGTTTATTTAAAAATAATAATATGTTTGGTGAAAATTTGAAATTTAAGGGAAAAAATAGGTAGGTGTCTGTCTGACCACCCTAACCACAATAAAATGATAATATTTTTTTATAATATTTTAGATATAAGTAGAGGACTCATGTCTCGATGTGATGCATATTTTTTGTAATTTTTTCCAAGTAAATAATTAATTATGAATTTTTATTACAACTTTTAAAAATATAAAACTCGTATGTTTGACCACCTTAACTTGGTCAAAACTTCATGAAATTCAATTTTTTTAATCCTATAGTATGTGAAGCATAGAATGTGATGCATGTTTTGGATTCAAAAATGTGATACTATTTGAAAGCTATAGATGTTTTCAATCAACCTATCAATCAAGACTTTAGTAAGAATTCAAATAGAAAATGAATAATAATTATTTATTAAATTCAAAGAAAAGCATAATTTATATTGGTGGAAAGCTGAGAATCTCCTTTAAAAACCCTTTTTGTTTCATCAATTTTGGGTAAAAAAAGTCGTCAACCACATACCCTACACATATCCATCATATCACCACTTTTTGGTCATTCATGATCCTGCACATATCCATCTAAAGATAAAAATGTAGCAAGAAGAGCTATAACAACTGCTATAGTTAATAAAGAAACTTTGAAAAAAATAATGATAAGCAATATTAGTGAAGTTTTAAAAATGCATCCTAAAACATTGCTAAGAGCGACAAAAAGAAGATAAATTCTAGAAAATGATCCTATCAACCAATGTTGGAGTTTCAGTGGTCAACTCCCGAGGTCTGATATGAAATTGAATGTTGAAATTAAATATTTGATTGAAAAATATTGGCATGATAATACTACGGCATCATCTAATGCTAGAGATGTTTTAAAATTAAGGGTGGGGTCCAAAGTTCACGATCCTCACCCAAACACCTATTGGATACAACACAAAATAAATTTTATAGAAAAATTTGTGCTGATTTAGTGTTACCTGGTAAGATTAAAATAATTCAACGGTCTTTTCAAAAATGTAAACCCTAGTATGTAAAAATTAATAAGCAATGAATATCTTGTTGTTGTAAAACGCATGTTCAATTTCATTATTTTTATAATGTTTTTCGATATATACATTGTACTTTGCATACTAACATGATTATGCAGGAATGTGATATTAATATTCCACCTTAAACAGTAAGGGAGTTTATATTAGGTTTGTTTTGTGAAAGATCTAATGGTAAATTGTTTTATTTAAGTTCTTGTATTTCTGGACAATACACTAGTTGTGGAAATCTTTCATTCTTAAGAATTTGTATGCATGAAAGTGTTGATAATGATTTTGCACAACAATTAGTAGATGTTAAATGATTTAAGAATATTGACTATTCTTTAAAAGATGGAAAAATAGGAAAGCGTTGTGATTTAGTTATAGAAAAAGTTAGTGTGCATGCATTCATGAGTGAATTTAAGAATACAATTGTACCAAAATATGTCATGCACGCTCAGCATGCTTGATAGCTTGATGGCCAATTTTGCGCATGTAGAAACACATTTCCAATTGGTACTATACTTTCAATTGTTGAATTTGTAGAAAATTATATTTTGTCTCCGTAAGAGGACATTCAATCACATTATTATAATTTAGTGCAAGTAGTTATGTTTGTCCATATTGTTTATAGACATGTATATAATAGCATAGAGGATGATAGAAAAGTTTTGAGGGAGTATCATTTTTATTTGAGTGACAACCGGTTACACTCATCAGAGTTTGTTCAATACTGTTTCAATAAATTTTATAGAAATTTAAGAGAAAGAGGAATCCAGATGACGTAACACCTCATATAGTCAGATAATTATACGGGGTAGTTCAAGAATGCTCAAATATTCTATTGGTTAAGTAGGGTTCACAAGGAATTTAATGTCCAACATATATGGAGTTATTTTCAAGCTGGGCTTGGTAAAGGAGAACATGATGGAGCTAGTTCATGTGTCAAAATAATTCTTGCTAGAGAACAATTAAAATTTGAGGATGCAATAAAATTTAAAGATGCATGTGGGATTGTGGATTGGTGCAATACAAGATTATCTACACCTAGTTCGAGTGAGTACTCTATATTTCGTCGATTCTTTTGGTTGGTTGAAGAAAAGAACATTCTGCCTAGAGATGATTGTGAGACAATCAATGAATCTACTAAATGTAATTCATTTAGGAGTTTGACAGCAAACACATGGACTATATGGACAAGGGAGCTTGCATGTTTTTGTCATTTTTTTATCTCAGGAGATTGGGAAGCATGTGAAAATACAGAATGAGTTGAATAGTGGGAGCAAAGATCATTGACACCTACACAAGCGTACAATGAATATGAAAGAACTATTGAAGAAAATTATCAAGTGTTTGCATCTAAAGACTATGACCATGTTTTAGACCTAGGTATGTGCAGGATCATGATGGGCCAAAAAGTGGCGATATGATGGGTATGAGTAGGGTATGTGGCTGACGACTTTTTTCTTACCCAAAATTGATGAAACGAAAAGGGTTTTTAAAGGAGATTATAATATTTTCACCAATATAAATTATGCTTTACTTTGAATTTATTAAATAATTATTATTCATTTTCTATTTGAATTACGACTAAATTCCTAATTGATAGGTTGATTAAAAAACATCTATAGCTTTCAAACGGTATCATATTTTTTGAATTCAAAATATGCATCACATTCTATGCTTCACATACTATAGTATTAAAAAAAAACTTGAATTTCATGAAGTTTTGACCAAGTTAAAATGGCTAGACATACGAGTTTTTTATATTTTTTTAAATTTGTAATAAAAAATTCATAATTAATTATTTACTTGGAAAAAAATTACAAAAAAATATGCATCACATTGGGACCTGAGTCCTCTACTTATATCTAAAATCTTATAAAAAATATTATCATTTTATTGTGGTTAGGGTGGTCAGACATACACCTACTTACTTTTCGCCTGAAATTTAAGTATTACTGCATTGAAATTTCAAATTTTCACCAAATAGATTTTTTGTTTTTAAATAAACCTACTAGTTTAGAAACTAAATTCAATTTTATACATATTCTATTCCTACATACTTTTTAAATATTATAGATAACTTATTCAATTTTTTACGTCAAGTTGCCTAACTCTGATTTTTCTAAACTTTTCGCCACTTAAGGGCCTATTTTTTCCACGATGATGAACTGCATATACCCACCTTGTATAAGAAGGTAATTTAATTCAATTTATTTCAATTTATTTCAATTTATTTCACTTTAGTAAGTTCTTTTGTAATACTAAATTATTTATATGGATATGTGCAAGTTATTAAATCAAATTTTGTTTGTAGGACATGTGTATGTTGTTATTACACCTAGGGGGAATGGAGAGGAAATAAAATATTGGTTGGCTCATTGTGCGGAGACTAAACATAAGTTAATAGCACCTTGAGAAGATGATGATGGCTATCATTATCCAATAGGTATGGTGATCCCCTTAAGACATCCCCTTCAGAAAATTTTGATAACAAGTTTTTCATCCCCTTAAGAAAATTTTTAGAACAAGTCTTTGATCCCCTTAAGAAAATTTTGAGAAATTATTTGATGATGGTTTTCATGTTCATGTTTTCCAATAGGATCGGTGGTGTTTTTTGGCACTTGGCTATTAAAATACCTGACAAGGAAGAATGGTCTACCTGCATTCGAAGATTATGAAACACATAGAAATATTATACACTATTCACATTTGGTGGTGGCAACAAATATAAAACTAGATCGATATTGTGGAAGACCTACAAATAAAGTGCTATGGACAATTTCTATGGAAGAGCATGAGATAATCATAGATGCATTGCAAAAGAGAGAGAATGCATATGGTACAATGGAATAAGTAAATATAGGTAAATATAGTTATAGTTTTATATTATCATTTTAAATAGATTAAATACATGTTTTGATATTGGTCAAGTGTGTTATTAGTTGAAATTGATTTAAATTTTCCTTTTATAGATCCTTAATCCATAATAAAAAAAAAAGGATCTAGTCCATGCAAATTCAACCTAGACAACATGGAATACTTAGTGAAAATAGGTAATTATTAGTGAAATTATATTTAAATACATGTTTTGATTATATATTGGTATTGCTTGTACATTAATAGTTAAAATTGATTTATTATCCTTTTTTGTATCCTTATGCCATCATTGCATTAATCTCATACTTTGAAACAAAAAGGAGAGGATGTTTGGATTCAACCTACACACATGTGTGGAATACTTTTAAATATACATACTTGAGTTGTGTACATATAGATAGTTTTATATAAATTAACATATGTATGTTTTGATGATTTCATTGATATTGCTTGTACCTTTTTGATAAATTAGGTGGCGTGAAGACCTACTCTATTTCGAGCATGAGTTTGAGATGTTCTTGAAATGGCATAGCCAAATTTTGTAAACATTATTTAGAGATGACATATATGTACATACTTACAAAATTAAACATTTTGTACAAATTACAAATACATGTAAATACACAATTATGTACTCGATGTACTTTTATGTGTCAAAATTAATATTCTATATTTTTTTTTGTTAAGTGTGCATGTTTTTCTACTATATAATCACTAAATATCATGCATAAATTATTGTTAAATCAATTATATCCTTAAGAAGTTGTATTAGGACCCCTTAAGACATCCCCTTAAGATGTTTCATATTAGCACATATCCTAAATATTATACTTAATTATATCATTTGTTATGATGAGTCACCCTAAAACTTATAATACTTTTTTATATCACTTAATATTTATACTTAATTATACTCTTATTTGATCCCCTTAAGACATGTCGTATTAACACATATCCTAAATATTATACTTAACTATATCATTTGATATGATGACTCACCCTAAAGTATAATACTTTTTTATATCACTTAATATTTATACTTAATTATACTCTCATTTGATCCTCTTAAGACGTCATATTAGGACCCCTTAAGACATCCCCTTAAGATAACCTATAAATTAGTGTTGGATGCTATTATTTGTTTTGACAGCTTATAAATTAGTGCTTTTTATGGAACATGAGGTCAAGAGGACTTTTATGTTCTTAAGTTTTCTCTGGCACTTTGCATGATTTGTAAATATGGGACTACATGATTTAATTTCAAAACTTTAGCCTATTTTTGGATAATTAAGTTCTTTAATTTAATGTTGTAAAACAACTAGGAGATATGGTGTATACTTATAGGAAAACTTTTTTGGCAAAAATAGTTGCATTTTGATTGGTATTTATGTTTAGTTTATAGAATTTATTAATGCTTTTGTTCTCTAATCTTGTATGGTATTGTTTATTTCTTAAATTTCATCCTTTGTGGTGTATAAACGGATTGCTTTTGTTTGTAAATTATGATTTATTAACTAATTATTAATTGACATGAATTGAATAAGTTCATTGACTAATTATCACTACTTATTCGATATACATATCATGCATATCATGTAAGAGGTCACTAAATTTGTAAAGTACACATATTAAAATGTCCTATTAATTTCAACTTTAATTTCATATTTATATTTAATTTCACATTAATATCCTATATTAATGTCTTGATTATGAACATAAAATGCATAAATGTTCATGTGTAAATTAAAATTGAACAATAATAAAGTCCATAATTTACAGCATATTTTTGTGAACCCCAATCTGAATACTTGCAAAACACAATGAATAAACACATTAGTTAGTCAATTGCAAGCATGAACAAGGATTCCACATGAAATCCATTTACAAAACTCAAATTAGGAAAGAAAACACTGAAGAACACAACGAAACAAGGAAATATAGATTCAATCCTAATTAGAATAGCAAACATATGATCCCATGGGGGAATTGGTGCCAATTTGATGTGAAAATTGGCCCTTTCCCAATTCCTAAGATGCAAGCTTGATGTGTTGAAGAGATTTGATCCATTTTGTTGATGAAGAACGAGAGCTCCAAGCCAAAAATCTGCAAACCTAGCTAAGAACTCAATGGTGATGGATGAAATTTGATAAATATTTTAGCATGGTAACTTTGCATAATTTGTGGATGATCAAATGAGGATATTAGCCCTTTATTTATAGAATGCTTAGATGGATGAATGTCCAAATTTGAGAAATGTGGGACTAACATTCATCCAATGGCATGATGCCACTTGTCAATCCATGAGTGGATGGAGGATGTGCAAGATTTGGGGATTGTGCCAATAAATGCATATTTTTGAATTTCAAATTTGTTGAAATGACTTGCAAGAGGGAAGGGAAAATGCAATAAATGCCACTTGGCTCAAGGAAAAGGACTTGTAAGATGAAGTTATTGCCTTGTTGGATGTACATGTTGACTTGGAATTTTTGAATTCAAACTTGAAGGATATTCCAAAAGATGCCTTGTGAGGAAAATAGAGATTTAATAAATGAATTAAATCTATTTTCATGTGCAACTTGCAAAATCTAGAGGGTTAATTAATTTAATGAGGGATTAGATGATGTGACCTATTTGACTCAAATTTATGGATTTATTTAAATCAAATAAGAGATGAATATGATAAGAGAAAAATTAAATAAGGATTTTGATTTATTTAATTAAAAGAGATGGTGTTAGATAAAATTAAATAAGGTTTTAATTTATTTAATTTAATAGATAGACTTTAGAGATTTAATCAAATAAAATTGATTATTTAATTAAATAGGGATAATTAGATCAGATGATTGATTTAATTAACAAAAGAGAGTGACTTAATTAGATAAAATGATTTATTTTATTAAGAGAGGAATATTGATGAATTTAATCAAATAAGGGGATTTGATTAAATGGTTAGACTGAAGGATGATTCAGGATAAAATGATGTTAGTAGTCAAGATCAGATGCACAATGTCAATCGGTATATTTTACGTGTCTACAATATTAAGTGCATGAAACCAATATATTAAGCGCATGAAATAAATTCCATTAGTATACAACCCATGAACTAAAGTCCAACAAATAACTTGACCCATGAAATATAAAGTCCAATAGAGTACATGAGAAACCAAATATGTAGTCCATGAAATAATAAAATATAACCCATAAAATCATGTTTAGATCATATATCGTCTCTATAATCAAGAGACCTCTTCACACCATGTAGACTATGTGGATGACCTAAAACACTTTGTACAAGAGAAAGATGAAATCAAATGTAAGATGATGAAAAATGATATAATGAAAATTTAATTTATAATTCATCATAAAATTAAATTACCATCATATATGGGTCTAGATTCTTTGGTGCACCTGAATCAACTTCTAAATTCTCTGAATCAATCTAAATAAACAAGAAAAAGAAAGTTGAAATTAGATGTAAGTCTACAATTAAAATTGATTTAATTCAATTTAATTTATAATTTATCATATTTTAATTGTATTGTATTCTAAGGTTGTGCAGCCTCTACACCATGACCTGTTTCTACATGCTCAACTACAAGATGTGTCTCATGCTATTAAAAATTATTAAATATCTTTTATCCATAGTAATCTTTTATTTTAATATAACGATCAATCAAGAACTAGTCAAAAAATTAACTCAAATGATCATAATACCAAGTCGTACCTGGCCTCAAAGCAAAACAGAAGGTAATACACAATGACAAGAGAGACGAACCATATCACAAATGAGCAACACAATCAGGGTGAAACGTAGAGGGGCACTACATCCTCCCCGCCTAAGATCCGACTTACTCCTAGAATTCGCAAGGTTAAAATAAAACATATGAAAATACAAGCACTTCAATTATCAAGCGAACCAAATAACACACAATTACCAAACTAGGTACAAGCAGAACTTTAAATGACACGAATTGACAGGGTGTTGACCTGGACACTCATCCTCTTTGAGGATGAAGGATAGGGTAGAGGATCCTATGTTATCTCCAAGTAAACTATTTCATTGGGTTTAAGGCATGCTCAGACCTACTAATTCAGGTGGAGTCGATGCCTAGTACCTACAACCTGCAGTAAACCACATAGTTGAACATGTACATAAACAAATAGTGAGACACACCATGAAGGGAAAATTGCAGCATTGCAGGGCACTCGCAAGTGAGAGATGCAACACTGTTCCCTTACACCAAAATATGTCAATGCAGAATAATCAAATACCAAATCATGATAACAACATACATCCAATAATCTCTTAATACTCATATCAATAATAACCCATATAATCAATTAAACTAATCTACTAAGCATGGTATAAGCATAAACATCAGAGATAAAAGTTTCATCAAGTATAATATTAACTGAGCATCAAGGTATCATAATATATATCCTAGCATGATGGGTATCGATCTATCAAAGACAACGTGATAGGCACTACACTAACTCTAGAACTGTTTAGTTAGCTATTCGTCGACTACCTGTAGTCTCCACATCTGTGCCTTGACACTCTACCTGACGGTTATCACTCACTATAATCACTATGTGGAACCTTCTTGCATCATCCCCCGTTGGCTCTCTAGCTACTGGACTAGGACTAAATTTAGGTGTGCTCCTCTAATGACATTGTCTGGCTATGTGGCTCTCCTGGCTATAAGAGAAACATCTTGTACCTCTACCACTTCCTCGACCTCATTTGGGTGCACTGAGCTGCTAGAATCTACCTCTACTAGTTGTAATCTATAAGTTCTAAGTTGACTGGTCAAGATAATAAAGTCGGGCTCGCAACCAACTCTGGATTCTCCTAGATGAAAAATGACCACCAATCTGAACACCAATCATCCAAGTCTCATCCTCCAAACTACCACTAAGAATATGGAAGGTAGGAGAATGTTCCCTCAAAAGGTCCATCATAAGTCCCACTACAACAGCAACATTTCTCCTCCTAGGATACCTTCCTCTTTCCCTAACCAGCTCTTGGTTATCCTCTTGCCCGAGGCCTATCTAGGCAAGAATCTTCTCAAGTAAGGGATGTAACTGAGGGCCCGGGTGTTCCTCATAATCAATCTCATGGTATCTCAAAGAAGGGGTGTTCTGATGATTAATGCCATGACCACCTCATTGATCTCTACCATGACCCCTATCTTGAGAACGACCGCTAAGCTTTTTCCTACACAACACCACCGAAGGACAAATCTCAAATATAAGGTGAGAACAACAAAAGGGGAGGAAACAAAAACTCAAAAATCTAAGTACTATATTCATGGTTTCACATGCATTATCCACCTATGAACACCAATTCACATCATCAAAAATCACATCACAAGACTACACAAGGTTCCATAATGCATCCCCTATATTTAGAATATCGGTGCATTGCACACTACACCGAGGGTCCTATCCTTTCCACCTATTTTCTGCATCACTAGATAAACACCATCTAAGGAAAAATCTCAGGTTGTTAAGCAAGGATGTTCAAAAGGGAAAACATAAACTTAAGTGTACAACTAACTAGGTCAACGTAATGGGATCCTATGTATCCAGAGTTCCCAATGTATGAACCTAGGCTCTGATACCATATGTAACGCCCCACCACAAAACCCTAGAGGACAACACACTATAACACCAAAAAGTGGAATATCTTTTTTTTTTAAAGTGCATTGTACACATGATTGCAAACAAAACATTATCGTAAATTCTAACCTAAGTACTCTAAGGTTTGTGACTACTCTACTAGATTCCCATCAACTAAACTAGAAAGAACTGAAAGTCATTACAATAAATTAAACTTCAGCTACAATATGAAATTGCATTTAATTATCACATTTGCAAGATCAACTAAT
This sequence comes from Sequoia sempervirens, assembly GCA_007258455.2. Lineage (NCBI taxonomy): Eukaryota > Viridiplantae > Streptophyta > Pinopsida > Cupressales > Cupressaceae > Sequoia > Sequoia sempervirens. The sequence continues at coordinate 54,967 of VDFB02181978.1, forward strand.
ATGAAATAAGCATTACTAGATCAATAGATGTCATTTAGAATCAATTTGATAAACTCGCATATATAATAGTATCTTTTACATTATCCATTACATAAGAAAGTTCAACAATCATTTACATCATTATGTCGTTACATTTAAGCATCAATGTCTCCTCGTATACATGTGAGGAGATTACTTCAAAATTATGATACATGATACAATGTATTTATGGTACAATGCAAGTACATGAAATATAATCCACAAGGACTCGAACAAGTGTAGAAGTCTTCAAATCCAAGAGTAATCACCACAAACATGAAAAAGTGAGGGAACCCAATGGAGTGCATAGCATGTTCCACCCAACAATGTGGACCCCTAAGGTCCATCCCCTGTGCTAGGACATAGCATTAAGGTCCCACCACAAATAGCCAAGAGATGGAAGATGACACAAGGCTAACATGACTCTAATGTACAAGTACAATGTAACAACACATGACAGTAACACCACTTCCAGAGGCACACAACATTGGAGGAAATAAAAGGCAAGGGAATACTAGGTTGTCATAGGAGTGTCATCATATAGTTTGCTATGGGTTACCCTGGCGTAAACTTCCTAGGAAAACAAACCCCCATCCCAGGTTACCCTAGTCACCTCTACTAGCCACTGGACCCCCAAACAAATTCATGTAGGATCAACATACCTTCCAGTTGGACTAGGAAATTGATCTTGTCATTCCAGGCCTTCCCACTCATCTCAAGCCTAAACAAGCACTTGAGTCATGAGTGAGGCATTATCATGATTAATGTGAACTACCCAACCCCCTAATTTATTTTAGGTTATCACTAATTAAGAAACTCTCAATGATTTACTCTAGACCTACCACTTTTTGCACTAGACCCCCATTGAGAGCCACTCCCCCTACTAACAAAACCCAAAGAAATCAAAAGAGCAAAGCCAACTTGCACAATCACAAGATCACATTAACAGAAACAACAATGCAAGGCAAGACCCTTCCCGCACACAAGTACCAACCACATTGGTGAATATACCATGCAAGCCTAATGACCATCTTATACTCCTTAATACAAAAAAATCATCTCAAAGGATTATCGAGAATTCCATCAAGAAGACAATTCCCCTTAGCCTCTGGAAGACTCCTAATATACCCTTCACATGATGACTTCAAAATTGAACAAAAGCCCACAATTCATTTCCAAAACAAAATCATATACTTGCTTCAAAAAAGCAATTCAAACAATAATAGCATATGGAGTCTACAATGTGTTCCCAATGTAACCATTTCACATTTACTATTTAATCATCTAAATAAATGATATTCTTTTCTATATAAACTAACTTCCATTTATTCAAAAACTAAATTATATCAATATTCTATTCTTAATGTTTTCCTTGCTTAATTTATTTATATTCAACTATATAAAGTAGAAATTCTTCTTTCCTTCAAAGAAATACCCTACATCTATTAACACACACACACACATATATACATATATATAAATATATTTGTGTGTGTGTGTGTATATATATATGTATAGATATTTTTACTTAATTTTTTTTATAGTATAGTTGATAGAACATTAAATTATAGTACAACAACACATTGGTCATATAATAATAGTAGATTCACTCATATGTACATGCATACACACACACACACAAATATATATATATATATATATGTATATATATATATGTGTGTGTGTGTGTGTGAATTGTTTAAGAAAAACCGATCAATGTGAATTACATGAACAACCGATCAATGCATGCAGATGAGTATAAAAAATACAATGATAGCATTTTTTTTAATATGCATTACAAGCAAACATAAATATATGCATCTTAATATGCATTTTGACACTATGCCTTAAAAAATGTTCAAATACCAATCTAGTTAGTTACAACAAGTTAAAACAAGGCCATGGCCCGCAATAAGTGGTAAGAGTATACAAACAAGGGATTCCAATCAAGAATTCAGACCATTGATATACAAAACAATGCAACACGAATGACAATTCACATAGTGTTGATGCCAAGATGGAATGACAACATGCATGCCAGTTGGAATAGAATAAAATGAAATACATTCACATTAGTTTCCAATGAAAAAGGAAAGTAACCGATGTATTGAACAAACAGAGCCTTCAACCCAAACATACAAAATTAAAATCATTACATATGCCGTATGTTTTGAAGATGAATCTAAACAATATAAAGGTTAGAAAATACAACCAATAGAATTTTCAATAACTTCCACAAGTTGATAAATAGCATGAAGACTAGATTTGAGACATATGATTTATTTTGATCAGACATATTCTCTTAAATTTTATATTAAAGGAGGTCAATTGCTAAAGATTTAGTGTCAACACAATACACAAGGGAACTAATCACTTCTTGCATCATTGAAATCCATTTTAAACCAAAATCAAATGCAAAGGAAAATGAAGTACATGGAATCAAATGCCTTCAAATATAACCTTTAAACTAAAACCGAAACCATAGAAGGGGTTATTTATGAAGCTTAGTTATGAATAGCATCAACAATAAAAGGGTATACACCGAATAATATAAATTGAATCCCAAGCAAATGATTTCTCACTACAATACAGAATCCCTATTCCAAATGTCCAACGATGGGCATGCAAATATCATCAATATAAATTGAATCGTCAAAGTTGAAGGTATTATGTAGGATATAAAGGTTCATGGGAATTGCATGGAAAGAAATCTGGGTTGGCGCAGCCTTAAGGGGCTTTAGAAGCTTTCAAGCTAATGCAAGTTCGCAACCTACGAGATGAATAAAATACTATGGTACAGGATATTTTGAAAGCAATCAAAGAGAGAGAGCAGAGGAGTGTTCCTATAAAGAGAATAGAGGTCTTAATTAATGGAATAAGTGCCATTTAATTTTTTAAGAAAAGGCTTAGAAGGTTACCAAAATATGCAATTTTAAATTACACACTCAAAATTTAACAAGAATTTATTTTTCTACAGCAAGAATATTCATTCATTACTCGATTTCTAAATGGAATTAAAATTGAGGGGATAAAAAGGAACCTAGATTAAATCAAATGATTGCACTGAAAATCACTGTCGACTTTGAGGTCCAAGTTGCAGATCCATCTTTCCCACTATCACAATTTTGCAATTTCTACAGACAATTTTCTTTTTCCACAACCAAAGCCTCCAAGACATAGAGAAAACCCCCAAAACTTTCAAGAACCAGAATTTTCATGGGAGAGCCCAAAACAAGAATTATTTTCCAAAAAGAAAGCAAAAATCTCCCTTTATTTTAGTCAATTAACTAATTTATTTACTCTCCCTCAATGCCCGTTATTGCATGCTCTATTATTTCTTTAATTATTTTCTTTAAATTTTCCCACTCCCGACTATTGCCACAATTATAATTATTATAATTCAACCACACTGTTATTAGCACACAATTAGATCCACTTCTAAATTATTTAATTTTTATAATTTAATTTATCCATTTTAATATGCTTGCACAAAACAATAATTATTCTATTTATTTAATATTTCTTTATTAAACCATAAATTTTAATTTTTTTAATTCAATTAAAAAATTAATAATGTTTTATTTATCAAAATCACAAATGATTTAAAAACATGTATTTAAATTATTAAATATCTTTTATCCACATTAATCTTTTATTTTAATATAACAATCAATCAAGCACTAGTTAAACAATTAACTCAAATGATCATAATACCAAGTTGTACCTAGCCTCAAAGCAAAATGGAAGGTAATACACAATGACAATAGAGTCGAACCATATCACAAATGAGCAGCATGGTCATGGTGAAATGCAGAGGGGCACGGCATCCTCCCCACCTAAGATCTGACTTACTCCTGGAAGTCGCAAGGTTAAAATCAAACATACAAAAATACAAGCACATCAATTATCAAGCAAACCAAATAACACACAATTACCAGTCTAGGTACAAATAGAACTTCAAATGACATGGACTAACAAGGTGTCAACTCAGACACTCATCCTTTTTAAGGATGATGGCTAGGGTAGGGGATCTTATGTTATCTCCAAGTAAACTATTCCATTAGGTTTAAGGCAGACTCAAAATGGCTAATTCAGGTGGAGTCGATTCTTGGTAGCTACAACTTGCAGCAAACCACATGGTCGAACATGTACATAATCAAACAATCAGACACACCATGAAGGGAAAATCGCAGCGTCACAGGGCACTCGCAAGTGAGAGATGTGACACTATTCCCTTCACCAAAATATGTCAATGCACAATAATTAGATACCAAATCATGATAAGAACATACATCCAACAATCTCATAATACTCATATCAATTTATAATAACCCATATAATCAATTAAACTAGTCTACTAAGCATGGTATAAGCATAAACATCAGAGATAAAAGTGTCATCAAGTATCATCTTAATTGAGCATCAAGGTATCATAATATATATTCTAGCATGGTGGGTAGCAGTCTACCGAAGACAACGTGATAGGCACTACACTGACTCTAGAACTACAAAATTTCCATGGGCTCCCAAGTTAGTTGTCCGTCCACTACCTGTAGTCCCCAAATTTGTGCCCTGGCACTCTGCTTGATGGTTATCACCCACTATAATCACTCTATGGAACCTTCCTACATCATCCTCTGTTGGCTCTATGGTTTTTGGCCTCTGATTGAATTTAAGTGTGTTGCTCTGAGGACATTTTCTAGCTATGTGGCCCTATTGGCTACAAGAAACATCATGTACCTCTGCCACTTCCTCTACCTCATTGTGGTGCACTGAGCTACTGGAATCTATCTCTACTAGATGTAGTCCATAAGTTCCATGCTGATTGGTCAAGATGATAAAGTTGGGCTCGCAACCAACTCGGGATTCTCCTAGATGAAAAATGACCACCAATCCGAACAAAAATCATCCAAGTCTTATAATCCAAACCGCCACTAAGACTATGGAAGGTAGGATAGCGTTCCCTCAAGAGGTCCATCATAAGTCCTGCTATAGATGAAACATTTCTCCTCCTAGGAGACCTTCCTCTTTCCCTAACCACCCCTTAAGTATCCTCCTACTTGGGGCCTAGTTGGGCAAGAATCTCCTCAAGCAAGGGACGTAACTGAGGGCCCAAGTGTTCCTCACAATCAATTTCGTGGGATCTCAGAGAAGGGGTGTTCTAACGATTAACCCAGCGACCACCTCTCTGACCTCTACCGTGACCCCTGTCTTGATCATGACCTCTAAGCATTGTCCTACACAACACCACTGAAGGAAAAATCTCAAATATAAGGAAAGAACAATAGAAGGGGAGGCAACAAAAACTCAAAAATCTAAGTACTATATTCATGGTTTCACATGCATTCTCCACTTACGAACACCAATTCACATCACTGGAAATCACATCACATGGCTACACAAGGTTAGATAATGCATCCACAATAGTCAGAATATTAGTGCATTGTGCACTACACTGAGGGTCCTATCCTTTCCACAAATTTTTTGCATCATTAGATAAACACCATCTAAGGAAAAATCTCGAGTTGCTAAGTGAGGATGACGAAAAGGGAAAACATAAACTTAAGTGTACAACTAACTAGGTCAATGTAATGGGCTCCTATGTATCTAGAGTGCCCAATGTATGAACCTAGGCTCTGATAGCATGTGTAATGCCCCACCACAAAACCCTAGAGGACAACACACTATAACACCAAAAAGTAGAATTTTTTTTTTTAAAAGTGCAATTTACACATGATTGAAAATGAAACTTTATAGTAAATTCTAACCTAAGTCCTCTAAGGTTTTTGACTATGCTACTAGATTCCCATCAACTAAACTAGCAAGAACTGAAAGTCATTACATTTAATTAAACCCTAGCTACAATATGAAATTACATTTAATTATCACATTTGCAAGATCAACTAATATGAAATTTAAACCATTAAATGATCAATAGATGTCATCTAGAATTAATTCAATTAACTCACATACATAATACCATCTTTTACATTGTCCATTAAGTAACAAATTTCAACAATCATTTACATCATTACATCGTTACATTTGAGCATCACTCTCTCCTCGTATACATGTGAGGAGAGTACATCAAAAGTATGATACATGATACAATGGATTTATGGTATATTGCAAGTACATGAAATATAATCCACAAGGACTGGAACAAGTCCAGAAGTCTTCAAATCAAAGAGTAATCACCATGAACACAAACAAAGTGAGGGATCCCAATGGAGTGCATAACATTTTCCTCCCAACCATGTGGAACCCTAAGGTCCACCCCCCGTGCTAGGAGATAGCATTAAGGTCCCACCATAAACATCCAAGAGACAAAAGACAACACAAGGCTAACATGACTCTAATGTAAAAGTATGATGCAACAACACATGACAGTAACACCACTTCAAGAGGCACACAACATCGAGGGAAACAAAAGGCAAGGGAATACTAGGTTGTCGTAGGAGGAGTTCCATCACATAGTTTTCTATAGGTTACCCTAGCATAACCTCCCTAGGCTACCGGACCCCCATCCTAGGTTACCCTAGCCACCTCTACCTGCCACCGGACCCCCATACAAACTCATGCAGGATCAACATACCTTCCAATTGGACCAGGTAGGTGATCTTTCTATTCTAGTCCTTCCCACTCATCTCAAGCATAAACAAGCACTTGAGTCATGATTGAGGCATTATCTTGATTAATGCAAACTACTCAACCCCCTAATTTATTTTAGGCTATCACTAATTAAGAAACTCTCAATGAGTTACCTTGGACCTGCCACTTTGTGCGTCAGACCCCCATTGAGAGCCACTCCCCCTACTAACAAGTAGGAAACCCAAAGAAATCATAAGGGAAAAGCCAAATTTCACAATCACAAGATTGCATTCACATAAACAACAAGGCGAGGCAAGACCCTTCCTAGACACAAGTACCAACCACATTGGTGAATGTATCGTGCAAGGCTAATGACCATCATATACTCCTTAATATAAAAAACTCATCTCAAAGGATTATCAATAATTCCATCAAGAAGACAATTCCCCTTAGCCTCTAGAAGACTCCTAATATACTCTTCACAAGATGACTTAAACATTGAACAAAAACCCACAATTCATTCCCAAAACAATAATCATTCACTTGCTTCACAAAAATAATTCAAACAATAATAGCACATGGAGTCTACAATGGGTTCCCAAGGTAATCATCTCACATTTACTATTTAATCATCTAAATCAATGATAATATTTTCTATATAGACTAACTTCCATTTATTCAAAAAATCAATTATATCAATACTCTATTCTTAATATTTTCCTTGCTTCATTTACTTATATGCAAGTATATAAAGTAGCCATTCTTCTTTCCTTCAAAGAAATACCCAATGGCTACGAACATACATATACACACATACACACACACACACACACACACACACACACATACACACACACACACACATACATATATGTAAATATATTTGTATAAATATATATATGTATAAATATGTTTACTTAATTTTTTTTAGAGTATAGTTGACAGAACATTAAATTACAACACAACAATACATTGGTAGTATAATAATAGTAGATTCACTTGTGTATATATATATATATATATATATATATATATATATGTGTGTGTGTGTGTGTGTGTGAATTGTTTAAGCAAAACCGATCAATGCGAATTACATGAACAACCGATCAATGCATGTAGATGAGTATAAAGAATACAATGACAGCATGCTTTTTAATATGCATTACAACCAAACATAAATATACGCATCTTAATACACATTTTGACACTACACCTTAACAAATGTTTAAATACCAATCTAGTTAGTTACAGTGACTTGAAACAAGGCCATGGTACACAATAAGCGGTAAGAGTATACAAATAGGGGATGCCAATCGAGAATTTGGACCATCAATAAACAAAACAAAGCAACACGAATGAGGATTCACATGATGTCAACGCCAAGATGGAACAACAACATGCGTGTCAGCTGGAATATAATAAAATGAAATAAATTCATAGTAGTTTCCAATGAAAAAGGAAAGTAACCGACGTATTGAACAAACAGAGCCTTCAACCCAAATGTATAGAATTCAAATCACCACATATGCCATATGTTTTGAAGGTGAATCTAAACAATATAAAGTTCATAAAATATAGTCAACATAATTTTCAATAACTTCCAGAAGTTGAGAAATAGCATGAAGACTAGATTTGAGACATATGATTTATTTTGATCAGACAAATTCTCTTAAATTTACTATTAAAGGAGTTTGATTGATAAAGATTTGGTGTCAACACAATACACAAGGGAACTAATCACTTTTTGCATCATCACAGCCCATTTTGAACCAAAATTGAATGTGGAAGAAAATGAAGTACATGGCATTGAATGCCCTCAAATATAAACTTTAACCTAAAATTGAAACCATAGAAGGGCTCGATTATGAATAGCATAAAAAATAAAAGGGTATACACTGGAAATAATATAAATTGAATGCCAGGAAAATGATTTCATAGTACAATACAGAATCCCTATTACAAATGTCAAATGGCAGGCATACAAATACCATTGACATAAATCGAATCGTCAAAGTTGAAAGTATTACACAGGATATAAAGGTTCATGGGCATCACATGGAAAGAAAGTTGGGTTGGTGCAGCCTTAAGGGGCTTTAGAAGCTTTCAAGCTAATGCAAGTTCACAACCTATAGGATAAATAAAATACTATGGCAGAGTAGATTTCAAAAGCAATCGAAGAGAGGGAGCAGAGCAGTGCGCCTATAAAGAGAATGGAGGTCTTAATTAATGGAATAAGCACCATTCGATTTTTCAAGAAAAGGGTTAGAAGGTTCCCAAAACATGCAATTGTAAATTGCACACTCAAAATTTAACAAGAATTTTTTTTTCTACAACCATAATATTCATTCATTACTCGATTTCTAAATGGAATTAAAATTGAGGGGATATAGAGGAACGGGGATTACTAAAAATCGTTGTCGGCTCCAGGTTCCAAGTTGCAGTTCCAGCTTTCCCACTATCACAATTTCGTAATTTCTACATATAATCTTCTTTTTCCACAACCAAAGCCTCCAAGACATAGAGAAAACCCCCAAGACTTTCAAGAACCAGAACATTCACGGGAGAGCCCAAAACAAAAATTCATTTCCAAAAAGAATGCAAAAAGCCCCCTTTATTTTAGTCAATTAACTAATTTATTTACTCTCCCTCAATGCTAGTTATTGCATGCTCTTTTATTTCTTTAATTATTTTATTAAATATTCCAACTCCCCACAACTGCCACAATTATAATTATTATAATTCAAGCACACTTTTATTAGCATACAATTAGATCCACTTCTAAATTATTTAATTTTTATAATTTAATTCTTCCATTTTAATATGCTTGCACAAAACAATAATTGTTATATCTATTTCATATTTCTTTATTAAACCATAAATTTTAATTTATTTAATTAAAAGATTAATAATGTTTTATTTATCAAAATCACAAATGTATTTAAACATTTATTTAAATTATTAAATATTGTGTATCCACATTAATATTTTATTTTAATATAACGATCAATCAAGCATTAGTCAAACAATTAACTCAAATGATCATAATACCAAGTTGTACCTGGCCTCAAAGAAAAATGGAAGGTAATACACGACAATAGAGACGAACCATATCACAAACAAGCAATGCGGTCAGGGTGAAACATGGAGGGGAACTACATGTATTAGCTCATATTATATATATATATATATATTCAATTTAAAATTTAAAATTAAAGTTATTCAGAATATATAATTTGTAATTGACTTTAAATATAATAAAAAAATTAAATTACCATGATATCTAGAGCCTGCTCTGCATGTCCTCAGGTGGAATCGACGTGGAAGTTGATTGACTCCCCTAAACCAACATAAATATTTAAAGCATATGTTCATGATTCAATTATAACTTTAAAAATCAAGTTAAAAATTATTTCATATATAATTTAAAAAATTGAAATAAAAAATACCCCATAAGGGTTGCTGACCAGGACTAGTGTCAATGTATGTACTCGCAGAGCAGATGATTGCCCCATCATTAGTGTCATCTATACACCAAATAGTTTGATTTTAAAATGTATTCCAAACTTTTCTTTGATATATACATTCATTAAAATTATTATAAATTCAACATGTAGATGCATATTTATACATGTTTCGTAGTGTCCTCAGAGTGATGGTCTGCTATAAGAAATTCTACAAATGAATTGAGGTGACCAGATAAACCACCAAAATATCCATGTCCACCCGAACTAGGTGTGGCCTGATCAAGTCCATAGAATAACTGATGGCAACTAGTACATACATGTGGTCTTGACACTCCTAGAGTAGTACTTGGACCAACTCCATAAAACACTCCTCCATCATCGTCATCTCTATGCTCTCTACCCACTATTGCAAAAACGTGTTGATCAAAGTCTCATGTGAGCATACTAAGAGATCCTAATGTCAATACCACTGCACGATGATGCATAGGTGTGGGAATGGCAGGACCAAGAGGAGTAACAAGGGGTTGTACATGCATGGGGAATTGGGGATCAACCCTTTCCCCTAACCTTTGTTGTGGCATGTCCCCACCAACACCCTAAAATGATTTAAAATCTAAATAATTGGGCTTTTTCCCCATAACAAACTCTACATATATAGTTTCCTCAAAAAATACAATGGGACCTCCAAATTAGCGTGTGGTGGACTATCAAATACCATATACCATCGATCCCAAAAATTTGCACTCATTTGTGGATGTATACACCACCTCATGGATATTCTAGATTTATTGGGAGGAATGGATTGCCGAGTAACAAGGTCGATAAAATAAGGGGCTAGATGGGATTTTGTTATTTTAAGGTCTAAAATTTGTTTATAGGAGATACCGTCTACATAAAATTTTCTCATCTACTTTCTTTCTCGTTGATGCCTATCTAGATCAGAATCAATAGTCCTAGGGTGCTTCCACAATAATGGGTTACAATTTTTGGGACATCCTGATTTTTTCTTGAAATCACATATTTTTAGAAAATATAATGATTTCAGACTTTAAAGGTTCCATTTAAATGATTTTAATTAAAAATGGATTGATCAAACCCCCTTAGATCAAACCTCCTTGGATAGAACCTTGTTAGATTTAAACCATACCTATAATCGAGTCTCCTCTACACCTATCAAAATGCTAATAAAAAACCACTTTTGATTT
>VDFB02181979.1:0-10582 GCA_007258455.2 Sequoia sempervirens
TAGGAGGTCAGAATTCGTCGGACGCAAAAAATCTGATCCTAGAAAAGCTTTTGCTGTTAGGTTTTTCTTTTCGTGGGCCACTAACTGTTTTCTTTTGGTTTTTGTTTTAGGGCTTTCTTTATACATTCTGCTATGAAAATATAGAGTGTAGCGAAGTACTGTCGGACAGTGATTTAGAAGAGGAATCCGTTGAAATTTTCCCTGTAAAGCCTTCTTCAAGACGTCTGAAGAAGAAAATTGGTGGCCGTATCAATAGAAACCATCTGCTGCAAGACTCAATGGCCAAAATGTGGCAGCTTCAAGCCCCAAATTATTTAGAAATGGTGTCTGATGTAGCAGCTTCATTTTATCCCAAAAATACATTACTTTTTGTGCGTGTGAATCTCCAACAAAGCTACAAAGCGAAAAAGTGAAGGAACCCTTCACTAGAATCGAATTCCCTCACCTTAAAGATGATTATGTACTCCTCGGAATAGTTGTACGCTGCATGCTTGGACAGGTAAATTGAGAACAATTTCTTCTCTTAATTATAATGTTCTTCAAATCTTTGAATCCAAGGTATATATATTGTGTATCTGACAGTGTAAATTCGCGAAAGCCCATGCTTATGCTGTTGGCCTCTACTTGGAAGATGGAAACAATTTACATCAATGCATAAATAAGGTGATTATTTTTCTTTATTCTCATGGATTTTAATTCAAGATTTCGTGTCTCTATATTCGACATTGTAGGACCATATCTTTTGTTTAATAGTATAGTTGAAATTTATACCATTTTCCAGGGTTTCTTTCTGTTATGTTCTAAAAATTCACAAAAGCTGAAGGTTATTAAAGAAAAGGAATTAACATATCATGCATACCTTCACACTAGAATTGCTACTTACAAATGAAGTTTATAGAGTATATTAGACAAACAAAATTACTATTTTTTGTATCAAGCAAGTGAGGGTTAGGGTTTTCCCATATATATAAAAACAAAAAGAGTACATAGATTAACCACATAGTGGTGAACAGTACTGACCAGTCAAGGAGACTATCCCAAGAGCATGGACCAGAGCTCACAACACCTGAACAACTACAAAAGAAAAGGGAACTAGAAACAGAGTTCACATACTAGAAGAGTAACCGAAAGTTTACCAATTCTAGAGACACGGGAAACTAATAGAGAAAGCCCCAAAAGACACCAACCTCAGACCCAAGGAAACTATAAAGGACCCCCACAGTCTGAGTCGTAATATCCATCCTCCAATTTTACCAGTGCAACCCGTTTGACCAAGAACTTAGTTGCTTTCTTGGTTTTTGCAACATTAAATCTCTTTTGCGTGGAGAGGATTTCTCTGGCCTGAGGAGCTCAAGCACATTCAAAACTGGTCTGTAGGAAAAACTCCCAATATTAGAGCTGAGAAACTTATGTATAGCAATAGCCTTCTGAACGAGCAACTCCAAACAGCCTTTCAATGATCCTCACCAAGTTGATAGAAGCGAGGCCATGGAATTCAAAAGCCATGACTTGAAGAGATGCCAGATGTTTCGCCAAGACTTTATCAACTACTTCATTCATACCAGTCCTAAATTTATCCCAAATAAAGTAATGACCCAATGCCTTGGAGAGCTCCTTACCACCCGTAAGCAATAGAAAAATTTCAACAAAACATTGAAGAAACTTTGGAATTTACTCAATGCATGGTTTCCCTTTCAACAAAATTGTTCCTTGGAATCTATACAATAGCCTTCATCACCTTGCCTTCGTAAAAAAAGAAGAGATTCTTTAGCCTCAAAATGGTTATCTCTCAGTAGAAAGCCATCTGTCTCACAATCGAGCGGAGTAGGAGAGAGGGCTCAATGACACGTCGAACACTACTGCAGAGAGCCTTGAGAAATTGAGTCTGGAAAAGCCAGTGGTTTGTTAGTGTTCTGATATTGTATTGTGTCTTTTTTTTCTTGTTTAATGCTAAAAAATAAGACAATGACTCGGATAATCTCATGTATTAATATTGTAATAAGGATTTAGCATTGCTTTCCATATAAAGAGTGTCAATTAACACATTTATGTGTGTGTATGCATGTAAAGTGTAACCAAAAGTAGAAAGCAATTGACTTCGGTGGAGTAGAAATACCATGCAACTAAAAGAAATCAAGATGAGCTTACCATGAAGGAAAGGAGTCCTGTTAGAATGTTGCATCCATGGGTTCAAGTTAAACATTAATCAGTTAATCACAATATTGGCAGAGAATTGAACATTACTAAATTTTCTAAATCAGACACATGCAAAATTCATGAAAAAATAATAATTATTAATATCCAATTAAATTTCATATATACCTTGAGACAGACCACATGAGATTCCAAGTTCCTAGATGAACTGGACAATACACAAGCAAACACAGTAATAAAATTTCCAAATCCATTAACATTGCATGAACCAAAAGGAAAATTTGCAACAAATTGAATCATGTGGAAAACCCATTATAAAAACTTACAATCACTCATAGACATGCATATCCTCTTTCGAGTTGCAAAGCACCCACTTGGTGTAACCATGCTGCAAGGGAGATGAACAAAAGCATTGTGATTCATAGATTGATTTGTTGTGTAATTAAAATGAAATAAAAAAAAGAACTAATTGGTTGTCATTTTGACGTGATCTCACAATCAAATTACATTTGTGGACAACTAAATTTGATGTACAAAGATGTCACATTTCATATGAAATAGTAAGATACCTGATGCTTGGAGGCTTATATGGGTACTTAGGTGGAAATTTAAGTTTTCCATAGCATACACCTAATCAAATTTAAAGTGAACAATGTACGCTATAAGTAATAAGACTTATTTTAAAGATATCTTGCTAAATTCTAAGAAAACATGAGATGCATAACTTGACGTGTGTAATGCCACAGTTTCTGGGCAATACATGTCCACAATTAGGCCATGCCAAGATTGCACAAAGAGTCTAAAATTAGGCCACACCAAAAGTGCATGAACTGTCTATAGGTGCCCATGCACAGGAAAACACTAATGCTATATGCAAATTGAGAAATTTGAGCAGAACAAAACCCATGTGTCAATCCCAAATTTTATTCCCAGAACCATAGAAAACATAGAGTTGAAGATCCTATTGACATACAATTGAAGATACTATTGTGGTAAAAATGTGAACTTACCTGCAAAAGGTGTGCCCTCACTTCCTTCCAGTACATAATCTGCACATTTTATACAAGACCAACATATGAAAAAAGTCTTACCCCACCATGCAAAGAAAAATAGGCTAAGAGATTCTAAAAAATAGCAGAACTAAAAAACTGTGTACTTCAATTGTGTGGGAAACCAGAAATTTTTTACAAAGCATAATAAATATATTAGATAAATCAAATGCAAACCCAAGAAAAAGAGAATAGTAAGATAAAAAAATAAAAATGTAACGCATCAATGCACTTTGAAACTTGTATGGGGAGATATTCAGTTAGTTCCATTGTTATAGCTATTTATATCCAAAAAGTGAAGCAAGGCCTTAGACCAGCTTAAAAACATAGGTGATACTTACGCCATTATAATATATCAGTGGAAGAGGGGCGGGATACAACATTGGTAACTGGTTCTTGCATGTACGATGGACTTGTAAGATAGCAAGCCAACAGAAAATCCTTAAACTAATTATAAAATATGTAAATAACTCACTGATCATTAGTGCCATGCAAAACATCATAGTCTAGCTTCTTTGTAAAATGAATTTTATATGTTTTCAACTTGACCCCCATTGATATAGTAACTAAAATCATTGACTATGAAGACCCACATAAACTTATGGTCTACAGATTGGAATCTTCATATAATTCTTATTATCATGCTGATTCCTTGCCTCGCAGTTTCCTTCATAGTCTAAATTAGTCTTAATAACACCTTAACTGGGGCTCTCAAACTCATTTGAAATGTCAAAAGATGACCAGAGGAATGGTCAAGATGAAGAACCCAACCCCTATAGAAAATGATGATTATAGTCTACTTAGAGCACCCATGACGGAATAATAAAATTAATCCTTTACAGAATATAGATCGTTATAAATGATGATAATGATGCTCACAAGGTAGCCTGATAACTTTGAGAATAGGTGAGTCGTGATGCATTGGGAATGACAAAATTCATCCTATACATAAAATGAATTGTGATAAAGGACAACAATGATATCAGAAAGCAACCTGCTAGCTTTGAATATGTATGGCATATTAGGAAGCTATTTTCTAAATTGGTTTCATTACATCTTATAAACTCAGACTTGGCACCATCAAACCTAGCGAGAGGAATGAGAAGTATGAAGAAATCCAGCCTCTATAAAAAATGTACATGAAAACTATTACAGTGCACTAAGACTGCCCATGGCAGAATGGATAAATTCACCGTATAGAGAAAATGATAAATAACAATGATGATGATCACCAGCCATCAAGACCACCTATGACAAAATATCAAAATTCAACTTCTGCAGTAAATGAAAATGAAAGTAATGGTGATTACCCTGCATCAAGGAGAGGCTTGTTTTATTTTATTTATCACTATATCTGTGTCAAAGAGGCTGGAGATTAGGTTTTCCGAGTGTTTTTAGCATTTGTAGATGGAGACAGCTAAAAGAAGAAATAAGTTATTCACACCATAAAAGAGATAGATTTATCATCATTCAAAAAATAGATGAATACAAAAAGTAAAAAACACTCTATTCAATTCTATTCCAAAAATACATAACAATGAATTATGAATTTAATTTCCATAATTTACATCCATAAACATAGTCTCTCTATAACTTCTTCCTTCATTCAAATCCAAGTTATTCAATTTATGCTACTTTTGTCTGCAAAACTTACCCCTCAATAATTGCAAATTATCCTCATATAAAATATATTACATTGCTTTTCCAAATAAATCTACCCTAAATAGATTACCTTTATCCTAGAAAAACTAAAGTTTTAGGAATTGGAATTACAGAAGCTTTATAACATCATCAAAACATCCAAATTAAAATATGGGGTGAAGTAATTCAACTCCCTCTATCAAAATAAATTTGTAGCAGCAAAAAACTTTCTAGAACACAGATTTTTTAACTTTTGTGAGATTTGGCCCATGTAGTTTTTAGTCATCTCAAGATGACCTCAATGAGTGGCATTACTTTAATGATATTTTCCTTATTTATACTGGTAATAATTACAAGGAAAAGAGGCCCACTTAAAACACAAGACCCTTTATGCATTTGTTAGTGGGGAGTATGAACATTGAATACATTCATCACTTTGGGCCATTTACCCTCTAGCCTCTTTCCCTGTTGGCAAGGTTTTTAAAATGTGTTTACATGTCTTATTTAGTTTTGTCTCACAATTCATACCAATGTGGGATTAACCCAATTACAACCCACTTGTGTTTTTGTTAGGTGGATAAAAAATTTCACAGGAACTTTTAATCAGAATTTTGAGGGATTTGACACATGGTTTTAACTATTTAGTCATCTAAAGATTACATCAGTGAGTGGTCAATGACACTTTATATAACATCTTTTAAACTGAATTTGAACCCACCCAATTCACTTTTCTAAATAAATCTAACATTGAAAGATCATCTTTATTCGCCCCTACAAATCCTCAAATTTCAAGAACTAAAATTGCAAGATGTTATCACACTATCAAATCAGCGAAATGTTGTGTTTTTTTTGTATGTTTTTAAATTTACAATTAAAGAAAATATTTCCCCCATTTGGCAATGATTGTGGAAATTTTTTCCTATTCAGTCCCTTTGATTTTTTTGGGTAACTTTTTAAATTAAAAATTAATGATGATCTTTCTTGTTGGTTGTAGAGATTGCTTTAAAGTTAATGTGCTCCCTTCTGCATTTTAATTAATTATATTGGATATTCTAGCATCAGATAATTCCACCTTAAAATTATTGCTCCCCTAAGCTAAGAATAACAATGGCCAATATAGCAGGCAATTTGCATATTGCAAGGAATTTCCTCTCTAAACAGCTACAGAAGTACACATGGGTAGGGTTAAGAATTAAGTTCCTACCTACTAAAATGATCAATTAGAGGTCTCTTTTTCCTCAACTCAATCATAAGAGATTATTATCTCTGTGATAAGCAATAGGCCTATTCTTAGTTCTCTATTGCAGAAGGTTTAGTCCACATGCCTTGTGTGAAGCTTCCAAGGATCAAACCAAAGTTGCATTCTTTCCCACTAATTTGAGTAATTTCCATCGGACAACAAGGAAGGAAGAAACTCATCAAACTTGATCCTTGTCATGACATTGACATAAAAAATTGTACTCAATTGGGCCACAAAGGCCAAAATTGGCAATTTAACTGCATTTCTATAAAAGATGAGAAATTTTTTAAATTTACAACACTCAATCTTATTTTTCTTCAATTGTATACAAATAAAGAGACTTGGCCAATATTGTAAAGAAGTGGGCATCAAAATTAGCAGGTGATCTTTAATTGGTATGAAGACAATAGAAATCTCCAAGTTAAAAAGAATAGAGATAGTAGCAGAAAATTGAAAGTTGTCATATCCTTGTCTAGCCACTAGGCATGGAAGAAAAATATGTGTCACATCTTTATTATGTGCTTGGTAGTTGACATCATCAAACAATCAATATAAATGTGGGCGAGAAGGAAGGAAAAACCTTTATTGTATTATTGAAGTGCTCTCTCTATTTCCTTATGCATCATAGACCACATTTAATGAGCAGGATACAAGCAGCCCTTTCATCTACTTCTATAGCATAGATACTGACTTTAGTCTTTTGTGGCTTTAAAAGCCAATATTAGATCCAATAACGGCTACAATATCAAAGGCTTTCCATATGATTTTATTGAGATACAATCTAAAAAATTGTAACATAAACTAATCAGAAAAGCTTGGAACGAACTACTGATAAGCCCATGAATATAACAAATGAGTAGATCTTGCTTGTAAGGAGTAAAATAGTTTTTATATCTTTCTATTTAGCTTGAGTTATAAATGTATAATTTCAAGTGAATTCCTTAATTTGAATGTATTAAATAGAGTGCATGTGATCTCACCAAACAATAAAAGTAGCTCCAAAATCAATCTTTTTTAAGAGCAACTCTTAGCAAATAAATGCAAGCAACTAGGAGAAAGGGGATTTTTTTGAAAAGGTAAAAAGGCCATCACATGCCTAGCATTTTGTGCTAAGATAAAAGATCAAAGCACTCGCAATAGAGAATTGGAGATTAAACTAGATAAACCAAGTGATATTGGTTTGAAAGGTGATAATGTTAACTTTGAGTTTATAAGTTGAATTGAAATTTTGAACAAAAATTAACTATCATCCATAGGTTTTGGATAAGAAATTATTTTTTCCTAGTTTTTGACTCCTCACACCTTGGTAGAAATGTTTGTTTTGTAATTTTCTCTTGTTTTCTAATATGTTATAAGGCAAGTTTGTGATAAGGTTACTGAACAATAGTTAATATGGAATGCTTGTTGATATTTAAATTGTTGATGTGTATGCACAAGCAGGTTGATGAGAATGGGTTTGTAAAAAGATCAACTACTAGTATGTTGAGTGGAAAACAACTTGCTTCTCCAAACACGGTGAGTTCTGTGATGACCTCAGTGAACACATTTTATCATATTTTCTGTGTTCTATGGTATTGAATATTAAATCTTACAATTTTTTATTTGTCTGAATGAGATATTGATTGAGCTGCATGTAGCTACTGTAATCTAAAGAGAAAATTGTACAAGTTTATTAGTTTATGTTAATCATGCATAAAAAAATTTTGGAAGCCTTTATGCAAGTTTAGTAAGAACATGGATGAAGTGCAACTTTTGAACATCATAAAAACTCAACATATCTTCCAAGGATTGTTATAGATCAAATATAATATAAGTTGAACGTCATGCTTTGGATTTATTTTTGGCTGCCTTGTGCATCCTTTTTTACTAATCTCCTTATGTGTGGATGGAAACCAACCCTATACCTGGTCAAATCATTTTTTCAAAATGTTAACTTCGAGTTTATAATCTGAATTGAAATTTTGAACAAAAATTAACTATCATCCACAGGTTTTGGATAAGAAATTCTTTTTTCCTGGTTTTTGACTCCTCACACCTTGGCAGAAATGTCTTGTTTTGTAATTTTCTCTTGTTTTCTAATATGTTATAATGCAAGTTTGTAATAAGGTTACTGAACAATAGTTAATATGGAATGCTTGTTGATATTTAAATTGTTGATGTGTATGCACAAGCAGGCTGATGAGAATGGGTTTGTAAAAAGATCAACTGCTAGTATGTTGAGTGGAAAGTAGCTTGCTTCTCCAAACACGGTGAGTTCTGTGATGACCTCAATGAACACATTTTATCGTATTTTCTGTGTTCTATGGTATTGAATATTAAATCTTACAATTTTTTATTTGTCTAAATGAGATATTGATTGAGCTGCATGTAGCTGCTGTAATCTAAAGATAAAACTATACAAGTTTATTAGTTTATGTTATTCATGCATAAAAATTTGTTGGAAGCCTTTATGCAAGTTTAGTAGGAACATGGATGAAGTGCAACTTTTGAATGTAATAAAAACTCAACATATCTTCCAAGGATTGTTATAGATCAAATATAATATAAGTTGAATGTCATGCTTTGGATTTATTTTTGGCTACCTTGTGCATCCTTTTTTACGAATCTCCTTATGTGTGGATGGAAACCAACCCTATACCTGGTCAAATCATTTTTTCAAAATGTTAACTTCGAGTTTATAAGCTGAATTGAAATTTTGAACAAAAATTAACTATCATCCACAGGTTTTGGATAAAAACTTCTTTTTTCCTAATTTTTGACTCCTCACACCTTGGTAGAAATGTATGTTTTGTAATTTTCTCTTGTTTTCTATGTTATAAGGCAGGTTTGTAATAAGGTTACTGAACAATAGTTAATATGGAATGCTTGTTGATATTTAAATTGCTGATGTGTATGCACAAGCAGGCTTATGAGAATGGGTTTGTAAAAAGATCAACTACTAGTATGTTGAGTGGAAAGCAGCTTGCTTCTCCAAACACGGTGAGTTCTATGATGACCTTAGTGAACACATTTTATTGTATTTTATGTGTTCTATGGTATTGAATATTAAATCTTACAATTTTTTATTTGTCTGAATGAGATATTGATTGAGCTGCATGTAGCTATTGTAATCTAAAGAGAAAACTATACAAGTTTATTAGTTTATGTTATTCATGCATAAAAATTTGTTGGAATCCTTTATACAAGTTTAGTAGGAACATGGATAATGTGTTATTTGTTGGAAACCTTTATGCAATTTTATGTTATAATGTGTTTTTTTTTTCTTTTTGCAGGAATGTATTGATAAACTCAAAGAAGGAGATAAAGTTAAGGTGTTGGATCCATTAGATGGTGATGTTGTGGGCATTGGGCGGATTCACTCCCTATCTATTGTACATGGAGTCAACTTGAAAGGAACAATGGATGCAAATGTAAACATTTTAAAGGTCACAAGTAACATACCCCTTGTTTATGAAGACAAAATAGATGGAGCTGTTCGTCTGAAAGAGAAAGAGGGAACCTTCACACAGTGGCCACTAAAATATTTGCAAAAAATGACATAGTTGAACATATTTATCATGTACTAGTTGCTAGACATCTTGGCTCACTACTTTATGCAATATTTTGAATATGTTGTTCAGGGATCTTAATTATCATGGTGTATTTGAAAGACTTGGAAACTCTTAGACAACTTTGACATTTTTTATTATATTTACATATATACTCTTAGACATCTTTGACATCTTATAACTTGATATATATATTGATATATATTTGCATTAAATTTTTTTATTGTAGATTACCTTTATTTATCATGATGTTGAATCAATCTTTTAATTTTAGTATGTTGTAGCTTGTACGCATATGTAATATTTTTATTTACTTTTATGTTTTAGTTCAAATTTAATATTATATTAGTTTTGCATTATAAAATTTATGGTATTTAATAAATTATTTATTTCGTGATTATATTTACTACCAATTAATGGAAACCAGTAAATAAAATGACTAAATTAATGACTAACTATATGACTAAAGTAATGATTAAATTAATGACTAAATATGACTAAATAACTAAATAACTAAATATATGACTAAAGTAATGACTAAAATAATGACTAAAGTAATGACTAAAGTAATGACTAAAATAATGACTAAATATATGACTAAAGTAATGACTAAATAAATGACTACCTTGACTAAATAAATGACTAGTTAATAGCTAAATTAATGATTAAATATATGACTAAATTAATGACTAAATATATGATTGAATAAATCACTACCATGACTAAATAAATGACCAGTTAAAAACAATCAATGACTAAATTAACGACTAAATCAATGACCAAATCAATGACCAAATCAATGAGTAAAAATCAATGACTAAATAAATGACTAAAATAGTTTAGTCATAAATTTGGTTGTATTATAAATGACTGGCAATAAACTACTAATGGTCACGTGGCCAAAATTAGTCATTTATACACAATTTTTAGTAGTTTATTTAGTCATATAT
>VDFB02181980.1:0-13835 GCA_007258455.2 Sequoia sempervirens
TTTTTCAGTGGAAATTGAAGTGTCTCATTTTTCTCCAAAATCTGCACCATTAGAAAGAGCTCGGTGTCCTGGTTCCAACGCAACTCGAACGGAGCGAAAAGGAGTCTGTTTGCACGAGTTATGGCCGGTCAAACTTTCGGTCAAACTGGAATCAGGGGCATCCAGGAAGCGGAAAAAATGGCATCTTCAAAAATCAAAGAAACCGGCGTCATCGCGAAGAGCTCGTCGAGACGATTCCGACGGTGTTCGTTTCGTCGAAATCCGACATCAGACGCAAGAGTTATCAGCGGTCAAAGTTACAGGTTGACTTGATGGAGTCGAAGGTACAGTGATGACGTCATCATCCGTACAGCTGACGTCAGCACAAGGTACGAAATCCGAAGTGGACCAATCGGAAGCTGACACGTGGTAGTCCGTACAGTCCGTACATGTCGACGTGGCACAGTGATGTGGCAGGTGACGTCAGCGTCGTCGGCGAATTATAAGTAAACACGTGTCTATCCGTACATCCTACGTGGCATCGTTGTCAGCACTCCGTACGTGAGTAAGCTACACAGGTGTCAGTCCAGTCAGCGTCCATGTCGGCTGTGAGTCAGCATCGTCAGCGAATGGTTCTGTGACACGTGGAATCCGGGCAGGTGTGAGTCAGCGCATAGTCAGCTCAGTCAGCGAATTGGATCGCGCCACGTAGCATCTTCTGGGTTCGACACGTGGGCATCGGTTTCCTCCATCGTCGGTGTTGGTTGGGAAAAAATTGTTTTGTTTGTTAAAATGCTAGGTATGCGGTTTGAACCCGCAACCTCGGAGCCCCCAACATAGCCCGTTGCCGTTCCGCCATACCCGCGCTGTTTACTATAATTAGAGCCCGGTTTCTTTTGTTATAATTTCGTTGAAATTTGGGTTAAAAAAAATGGACGGCCGGGGTTGGAACCCCGAACCGGCCGGATGTCAAAATGAATGCCTACCGCTGAGCCACACAACGTCTTCAATATATATATGGCATGCAATCCTTTTGCTTATTTGTTAACCCCGAATGCCTTAAATAAAGAAACAAACTCCTCTATAAGATAAAAATAAAAACAACTATAATCTTTTTAAGGAGTTAATCAAACCTCCCAAACGGCAAAAGCCCGAGAATAAATAAATGGAAGGGCTAAAATTAATTTGGGAGATTTTTAAGTAAATAAAAGGAGATTATTAAATATCTATTATGTAAAATGGGGGGATTATGAGATTTTTGAAGATTTATTTTGTAAAAAGGGAGATTGTTGAGGATTTTTATGTAATTGGAGAGATAAGGTGAATATTTTGTAAATCAATTGGTTGGTAACCAAATTGAGCAAATTCTTTGTATAAAAAGGGGGCTTGAGGTGAGTGTTGTATAAGTTTTTTTTCAGGTGATGAAGTCCTGATGCTGAAGTGACGAAAGAGGGGTCTTGTTGAAGAATTTTCAAGCCATTGTTGAATGTCGGAGCCCTGTTATGCTGCCGAACTGATGGTCTTGGTGCATTGTAATCGATTTTGGAGTTAATCGGATCGGTCTCTCTATTGGAGTGGACCCGGAGACGTAGTCACTTTCGTGACGAACTCCGTTATCAACATTGTTTGCACTTCTCTTCTTCTCTCTCTTTCTGTTTCTCATTTCCTTCATTTCTGTTAAAACACCTTGTTATTTCTTTTATTCTGTTATTTCGTTAAGTTAATTTCGATCTAATTAACTTGAAATAATCATTGTAAAAGCATTGTAAAATTTTAAGCATTTAAACTGCAATCTAGTCTAGATCCTATACAGATCAAGTTGGTATCAGAGCTTTAGGGTGACTTTTATTGCAGTTATTTCTTTTTGAATGCTAACGAGATCCAGGATTCAAAAGGGTGAAGGCAAGCTCGAAGACTTTAATCCTGAGATCGGAAAGCGTAGAACATTTCCGAAGATGTCAGTTTCTGGAATGGAGGTTCCTGAAGAAATTAGTGAGCAGGAGTTTCGTAGAGCATTCCTCGAGATGAAGGCAAAGGTGGAAATACTTTTTCAGGAGAGACAAGAACGGAAGGAACGTGAAGAAGGTTCGTTGAAGCAAGAAGATCGCAAAGACATGAAAGGGAAACATCATGAAGATGGTGGCAAGCAACCAGATCATCCCTTTTCTTCTTCTCCTCCCTCTTCTCCTTCTCCTTCTTCTCCATCTTCTCCTCGTTCTATTTCTTCTAATCTTTTCAAGAGTGGGTATAAACCTAAGATAAAACTTGATGTAAAATTTGATTTACCTAAATATTGTGGAGAACTTAATGCTGATAAATTGGATGATTGGATACAACAAATAGAGGTCTATTGTAGAGTCTAGAACTTAATAGATGATGTTGATAGGATCCAATTAGCTACTCTTCGTTTAGGAGGTACAGCCTTAACCTGGTGGGAGAGTAGGTCTAAGGCAGAAGTTTCACAACATGGTAGAGTCAGTTTAACTTGGGCAGAGTTTGTTAATGCACTTAAGAAGCAATTTTATCCCCTAGGACATATGCAGCAATTAATGATGGATTGGCAAATGTTTAGGCAAGGGAAAGGTCAAACTGTCCAAGAGTACACCCATGAGTTCAGGAAAAGGGCTATTGCTTTGAATGTTCCTTTGTATACCCAAGACACGTTGTTGAAGTACATAGGAGGTCTACATTCCTACCTTAGGCATTCTATCCTGGTTTTGAACCCTTGTAACTTAGATGAAGTGTCTGTTCAGGCAACACACTTAGAGTCAAGGGGTAAAGGATCTTTCATTGACAAGTTTGATAATGATGTAAAGAAATCTTCTAAGAATGCAGAGACAGGGAAAGGAAAGAAGGCAGCTACAATTAAGAAGGATGAGAAACTTTCTTGCACTCATTGTGACAAGGAAGGTCATGATGAAGATCACTGCTGGAAGTTACATCCCGAATTGAGGCCTAAGTGGGCTCAAAGACGTAATCAGAAACAGAAAGGTAAGGATAAATCCATGAATGTTGTTATGGATCTTGGTTCAGATTCAGATGATGAGACTAAGATAACAGCGATGGGTCTAAAAGGTAAAGCCTCTATTTCTGGTGTTTCTGTTGCTAGATGTGCTTCTACTTCCACAGTTAATGATTTCTCTGAAGATGTGAAAAGGAATGAGTTGTTTCATTTAAGGGTTATGGCTAAGAACAGTAAAATTGATGCACTCATAGATAGTGGATCTCAGGTTAATCTGATTTCAGAAAGTGTTGTAAATAACTTGGGATTAAGAACTACACCACATAAGAAACCTTATCCACTAGGTTGGATTTGTGAAAATGATAAGCTGCAAGTAACAAAACAATGCACCTTAAGGTTCACAATCACTAGTAAATTTGTGGATGAAGTACAGTTTGATGTAGTTCCATTGGATATCTGTGGGATAGTGCTTGGTAGCCCTTACTTATATGACAGGAAAGCTATATTCTACAGGCAACAAAATCATTATCATTTGTTTAAGGATGGCATTCAGTACATAGTACATTCTCACAAGATTAAGACTGATCAATCTTTTGCAAACACATGACAGTTAAAGAGGGTAATTAATGCATGTAAAGAGTTAACTCTTATGTCTGTCAGTACAGGTGGTTCTAAACATGAACTTGGAGTAGCTAACGAGGGGTGGGGATGTTGCGGGATGCACTTCTTGATTGCCTTGAGAAAATGATGATTGAAAGCATTGATGGATCCTTGGGTAATAATGTTCCTGTTGTGAAGAATCGAATTGTTGTTGACTTAATTTCTTTCATTTCTGCATTGATGTTCAGCTTGATGCTAGTCAATTTTTGTTGGTTAGTGGCTACGGCAATTGATGTAGATGCTTATGGAAGTGATAAAGTTATGTTTATGTTCAACAACATTGTTGCAGTCTTTATTGTGCTTGTGAGCCAGATTTTCAGATGTACAGAGGATACAGGACAAGTGGGGAGGCCAAGTCCTCACTTATTGTCAGAGTAAATGCCACTTTTGGAGGTCCAAAAGGTCTTCAGTGGGGAGGCCTGATCCGGTGGACATATTTCAGTGGAAATTGAAGTGTCTCATTTTTCTCCAAAATCTGCACCATCAGAAAGAGTTCGGTGTCCTGGTTCCAACGCAACTCGAACGGAGCAAAAAGGAGTCCGTTTGCACGAGTTATGGCAGGTCAAACCTTCGGTCAAACTGGAATTAGGGGCGTCCAGGAAGCAGAAAAAATGATTGTTTCAGAAATTGATGGAAGCAGCGTCAAGTCGAAGAGCTCGTCGAGACGATTCCGAAGACGTTCGTTTCGTCGAAATCCGACATCGGAGGCTCAAGATACAGCTGGTCAAAGTTTCAGGTTTGACTTATGGACTGAAGGTACAGTGATGACGTCAGCATCTGTGCATGATGACGTCAACATTTGTGCAGATCAAAATGGATCAATCCGCGGTTGACACGTGTCAGCCGTACGATGACGTCAGCATGGTACGGTCCAATCGCAGAGCGACACGTGGCAGTCCAGTCCGGGACAGGTGGCAGTAAGTTATTGGACACGTCAGCATGTGAGTCAGCTCCACGTCAGCGCTTAGTTGGCACACAGTCAACCATCCATGTCATCGGCCACGTCATCAGCTAGTTGGCAAACACGTCGGCATCTGAATCAGCAGTTATGTCATCGAGTTCATTCAGTCAAGGCCTGCCACGTGGCACCCTCCTGGTGCGACACGTGTGCTCGTCTTCATCCCGTCATCGGCGTGGGCGAATTAGTGTTCACCACGTGGCAGTTGCAAGGTGTGCCACGTGTCTCCGCTTTTCCTCCATCGCCGGTTCAGTTATCTTTGTTAGCAAAATATATGGTGGCCCGCGTGGGATTTGAAATGGTGACCTCCCACATGCGAGGAATCCGCGCCACCATTAGACCAAAATTCATGCGCTTTACTATGTATAGTCGTCGGGTTGTTTTTGTTAAGAAAACAGTTAGGATTTGCTAACAAAAAGCCAGCCGGCGGGTTTGGAACCCGGACTGGCCGGCTAACAAAAGGTTAAGCCACCGGTGAACCATGCGCTGCGCTTGGAACATAGAATGCATTGGTTGCTTTTGTTAATTGGTGAAAACCGAATACACCTAAACAAAAACAAACTCCCTAAATTGAAAATTAAACAAACTTTAATATTTTTAAAGATTAAAACAAAATCTCCAAAGCCCGAAAATAAATAAATAGAAGGGCTTATATTATTTTAGGGAGATTATTCCGATTTTCCTATGTAAATAAAGGATTATAATGGGAGATTTTCAAGTATTTTTCCATGTAAAGGGAGATTGTAAGAGATTTTTGTGTATTTGGAGAGATAAGGTGAATATTTTGCAAATCAATTGGTTGAGAGCCAAATTGAGCAAATTCTTTGTATAAAAAGGGGACTTGAGGTGAGAATTGTATTCAAGTTTTTTACAGGTGATGAAGTCCTAATGCTGTGGAGATAATCAAAAGAGAGGTCTTGTTGAAGAGTTTTCAGATCATTCTTGCATATCAGAGCGTCGTTATGCTGCCGAATTGCTTGAAGAATGGTGGTGCTATTGTAATCGATTTTGGAGTTAATCGGATCGGTCTCTCTATTGGAGTGGACCCGGAGACGTAGTCACTTTCGTGATGAACTCTGTTATCAACTGTTTGCACTTCTCTTCTTCTTCTCTCTCATCTTCTTTCAGCTTGTTAATTCTTTCATTATGTTATTTCCTTAAGTTAATTTCGTTTTAATTAACTTGAAATAAACATTGTAAAAGCATTGTAAAAGTTTAAACATTTAAACTGCAATCTAGTCTAGATCCTACACAGATCAATGTAAAGAAGAATTATCTAGAAGAATAGATAATTGGAGATAAGAGTGAAGATGTGAAGACAAGAAGCAAAGTGGTGGAAAATGAGGTAGTTTTTTTAACTTTCAAAGATAGAACCTAAGTCTGTGAGTGAAGCATGTAAAGATGAGATTTGGGTAAGAGCAATGAAAGAAGACTTACAACAGATAGAAAAGAATCAAACATGGGAACTGGTTCCGAGACCAAAAAATAAGAATGTAATTGGTTCAAAGTGGGTGTCTAGAAATAAATTGAATGAGAATGGTGAAGCTGTGGGGAACAGAGAAAGACTTGTATGCAAAGGATATTCACAAGTAGAGGGCATAGACTTGGAAGAGACATTTTCCCTAGTTGCAAGAATGGAGGCAATTCAAATGTTCTTGGCATTTTTTGTTGTACTGTAGAGAAAAGGAAACTTGCTTGATTTGGGATAAATTAGATTCAATGAGGCCTTGATTTAGTGTTGTGAGGTGTTTTACACATCCACATTAGGTCTTGGACCCTTCCAAATGCATTACATGAAGTCTTGTAAAGGTGTTGTAAAGTGTTGTAAATCACTTTCATACTAAATTCTAGACTCTTATTAAACATTTAAGTCTAATATTGTTTTAATTCAAAAGTTAGCTTTTCCCTCTTCTTCTATAATTCAATAATTATTTAATTATTCATTAGCATTTTCTCTCTATAATTGCATAAATGTTATATTTATTTAATTATTTATCCTTTCTTTATCTCCCTAATTAAATAATTATCTTAATTATTGAATTATTTAATTATCCCTTACTCTCCATTAAATAATATTTTTTAATTATTTAATGTTTAACACTCCACCTTTCTTCTATAATTAAGTAATTATTGTTAATTATCTGATTATTTGGTCTCACCTTTCATTTTAAATAAATAAAATCAAACTTTTATTTATTTATCCTATGTTGGCTACCTAAATTAACTAATCTTTATTATTTAATTTTCTCCTATCACCTCTTTTCTATTCCAATCTTATCTTCCACCTCAAGTCTTTATCTATCCATGTCTTTCTTCTCTCAATTAACCTCCACCATTGATTAAGTTATTTTCTAATTTAATCTTGGCCCTTGATTATGATCCTTATTCTCAAATCCCCTCCATAAAAAGAGACCTTTAAAACCTAATTATTAACTCTTATTAATCATTCATTCATCACTCATTCTCTATCTTAACTCAAGCATGCTATGGTTTAACATTTTGAGTCTTTGCAAGGAAGCATCTTCAAGAACATCATCAAGACATTCAAGAGAAACAATCTTCATCTATTGTTGCAGAAATTCAAGATCCTTCATCATGGAAATTTAATAATTGCATCATTTCATATTTCATGTTTCATTATCTTATTTCACCATTTTGGTTTAATTACTCAAATGAGGTTTGACCAAGCAAACCCCCAGTCCCTAACAATCAAAATTTTCTCTCTTCCTTTGTTTGATTACAAATTTAGGTTCTTAGATGGCTTGGACATGATTAAATATTAGGTTGCAAACTTGTTAAAGTCATCTCCACTTTTGCAAGGCCAACATCAACACAAAAAGTCACCAATAGTGCTAAAAACTAGGGTTTTAGATTTGGACACTTGGAGGTGCAGATTGAGTAGACTGAAATCTTTAGATTCCATTTTTTAGGTTTTAGAAAATATAAAATGTCGAATGAGTCCCATTGTACCTTTTTTCTAGATATTTTTGCAAATTTTGACACCTATTTGGCTAAAACATGCCCCAATGCAGTTTTCTAGAACTGGGACTGATTCATCCAGAATGGCAAATGAGTCCCACTAGGCCTAAAAATCATCATTTTTAGAATTTTAGAGTCATATCCAGTCCTCAACAAGTTTATAGGTGCACACATTCAGTTTTACAGCTTTCTATATTTTTTTACTTGCATTTCTATTCATCTTTTTAGGTCTTTTTGCATACAACACTATGTTTTCAAACATCTCATATTTCTTAGGTTTTGCATAAATAAACAATCAATTTTATTAGTATGTTGCATTTAGACATATTTACATCATAATTGCATTAGTTTGAGTGAGCCACTTATATTTTTTGTAGGATATATCTCTCTCCTTTAGGTCAAAACCCCTAATTGAGAAAGAGAGTCATAGTATCCTAAGCAAAAAATATATTTTGTTCATCTACTTATAAAGACTTCAAGGTATACCAGATGGATGTCAAGTCTACTTTTTGAATGGAGAATTGGAAGAAGTGTGCATGGAACAAGAAGAGGGATTTCAACTATCAGATAAACCAGATATGGTCTATAAGTTGAAGAAGAAATTATATGGATTAAAACAAGCTCCCAAAGCTTGGTATGCAAGATCAGAAAAATACTTGACACAAGAAAAGTTTAACAGAGGCTTTGTATACAATAATCTATATTTAAAGATTAAAGGAAAGGGGATGATGATAGTAGTTGTGTGTGTGGATCATATCATCTTTGGAGGAAATGAAGGTATGTGTAGGAAGTTTGTAGAAGAGATGAAAAAATAATTTGAAATGTCTATGATTGGTGAGTTGAATTTATTCCTTGGAATGTAAGTGAATAAAACTAATAAGGGAATATTCATTTGATAATCTAAGTATGTCAAATAGTTGTTGAAGAAGTTTGGAATGGATGACTCCACACCTATTTGTACTCCTATGGTGACCAGATGCAAGATGAGTAAAGATGATGAATCTACTAAAGTTTATCAGAGAAAGTACAGATCTATGATTGTTGGACTGTTGTATCTTACTACTACAAGATCGTATATCATACATGCTTTATGTTTGATTGCTAGATTTCAAGCAGAACCAAAAGAAGCACATGTTAAAATTGTAAAGAGGATATTAAAATATCTTAAGGGCACTCTGGATTATGGCTTGTGGTATCCTTAGGATACTAATTTCACTTTGAATTAATGCTTATAGTGATGGAGATTGGGCTAGTTGTGTACATGACTGAAAAAGTACAAGTGGTGGTGCTTTCTTTCTTGGTGGAAGATTGGTTTCATGGCTTAGCAAGAAACATTATTTTGTTTCTTTATCCACTATAGAAGTTGAGTATATTGTTGCAACATCTTGCTACACATAAGTTTTTTGGATGAAAAAAACATTGAAGGATATAGGAGTGATATGTAATGAGCCTATACCTATCTTATGTAATAATACAAGTGATAAAAATTTAAAAGAATCTGGTAATGCATTCAAGGATAAAACATATATCTATCATACATCATTTTGTGAGATTAAAAGTGTTGAAGAATGAAGTCAGGTTGGAGTATCTATCTACAAAGGATCAGATTGTAGATATATTTACCAAGGCTCTTTGGAAGGATACTTTAAAGTATCTTAGAGAGAAGTTAGGGGTCATTGGACCTCCTTCAAACTAAGTGCACATGGAGGTGCATCAATCCAGTGGATCTACAAATTCTTCATTTATTTGGACTGATGGATGGGTCTACTCCACATGGGGAGTAGAGAGTTTCATTTTTGCAGTATGAGTTGTGTGGGTACACTCCTAATGAGGAGTGATCTGAGTTTTATTCTTTTCCATTGATAACAAAGGAGGAGAGATAGCATGTGAAAAATAATAAAATGGGAGAAAAAAAGGAGAACATAAAAGGAAGAGAGAATAATGAGAATGTGTCTTTGATGGTTTTCCACATCATTTGTTGCCATCAATGACAAAGGGGGAGATTGTTGCAAAGCTTGAGAAAGTTTGGTTGTGTTGTCATTGATGTTGTCATTGATGTCAATACAGTACAAGATGTTGCAAGTTGTGCATGTATAGTTGAGATTTTGATAAGATGTGAGTACATGGAGTTATCTTTATGATGTTGCAAATGTTTTGATATGATGGGTTACCAAGTGCTTTTGAGAAAATTAATAAATAGAGAAGTTAGAGTTGTGTATATGTTCAGAACGTGCTCCATATTTCTTGTGTTGTCTTATGCTTGTACGGATCTGAGTTGTTGTGTCTAGGCATCTATTGGTGATATATCATAGTTTATAGCTTTCAGCTTGATGGAGAATCAAATATATGTTCACTAGCATGTGAACTGGTTTTATAGAGTTGTTTGTCTGTGGACTGGGATAAATTTTTATACTCCACAGTCCTTTTCTAGTTTCTTTCAGGCCTTGTGGATCTATAATATGTCTTGTAATTGTTTTCTTTGTGTTTTGGCAAAGATGTTCATGGTCTGGTGCTCCAAAAGTTGACTTTCAATATCACTGTGCAGTTGAGATGGATTGGTGAGAAGTATCCTGAGTTTGAAGGTTGTTGCAGATGATGTGGATGAGTCTAAAGGAATTTTAGATGTGTTACAATGACTAGTGAACCATTTTGTATCATCTGCATGTTATCTTCATGATGTGGAAGTGTGTATTTCAAAGTTCATTTGTGTTTTCATTAGGTTTGGCCGAACTAGTGTTTACACTTCATTTGAAGGATTGGGAATTAATTAAGGAAGCATGTGATTTTTTTGAGACAATGTTGTGAGTCTTGGTTAAGTTTTTTTTTTGTCCCCTCTCATTC
This sequence comes from Sequoia sempervirens, assembly GCA_007258455.2. Classification (NCBI taxonomy): domain Eukaryota; kingdom Viridiplantae; phylum Streptophyta; class Pinopsida; order Cupressales; family Cupressaceae; genus Sequoia; species Sequoia sempervirens. The sequence continues at coordinate 10,380 of VDFB02181980.1, forward strand.
CTTTCCATCATAGGAATGTTGAGTCATTCACCTAATTTTAATTTATGAAATGAAGAGTGTGTAGCCAACCTTGGAGAGAGCTTCTAAGGTTGAAGAGGGTATAAATACAAGTCGAGATTTTGTGAATGAATGAATCAAGCCACAAGTTTGAGAAGAAGAGTTGTGAAAAAATGAATTAAGGCAGTAGTACTTTAATGTGTTAGATTCTTGAAAGCAGTGAGTTGACGGTGTCTACAATCATTCTAATCTAGGTTGCGGGTGTGTGTAATTTTCTCTAGTGGATCTTTTTGTAAACTTTTGTATCTATAGGCAGTGAGCCTTTGTATCCAAATAGTCAGTCCTTTTGGAAAGTGAGCCTCTTTGTATTTATTTTTGCAATTACTTTATATTTTGAGCTAATCCTCATTGTGGTTTTTCCCTCATTGGGTTTTCCACATAAATCTAGTGTTTTTCTGTGTTGATATTGCTTTTTGTTATTTGTATTTCATGTTCATACTTAATAAAAAAAATAAGTGGATAAGAAATTGATAAATGTTTGATGATTTGAGTTTTTGTTTGGTGAAAACTGATTCACCCCCCTCTCAATTTTCTTGCGTCTTTCAACAATGTATTCATGGGTCTCAAGTATACAAAGATTTCCTTTCCTCATGAAGCTCAAAGTTCATCGTTGTGTGGAACCTTATCAAAGTTATCATGAGGTATAAATTTTGTATGTTTATCATATGGGAGTTGAACTTAAGAATGACTTTCCCATAGCCACTTACTTGTCCTTGTGAGAACATATCGGCCATATGCATATGTATCTCACTAGGGGCTCACCTAGTGGATACCAAACTCCATTAGCCCTTGTGAGCATACATTTATTTTCCATAGTGGACATCACATTTCACTTGTAAAAATTTCTTGGACAAACAACCTAGATTTTATCCACAATGTGTGGGACAAATGATCAAAGCTTGATCCACCCTTCTTTTCTTTTTCTTTTTCTTTTTCTTTTTATTTTCTTTGTCATTGGCAGTGTATTTTTGTTCCTTGATATTTCTTCGTACATTATTTTTATGTTCGTCCTCTTTCACCTATGTTGATTTACTATAGGATCTTGAACTCTAGGGGCTTGGCCATCTCCTTTGATATTTTTCATCCTATACCATCTATATTGGTATACTTGGACCCCTCTTAATGCAAGTTTGTCTACTTTAGTGTGAGTTTGAAGCAAGTTTCTCCTCTTACTAAAGTGGGTGCTAAATGAAGCCATGAAAAATGTATCCCTCTACATTTTCACACTCATTTGGGCCCTCCCTATTAAATTAAGTATAACCTTTTTCTTGATTTAGTGTCGTCATTTGTTTAACACATTCACATTAAGTCTAAGGCCCATGTAAACTAAATAGACCTAGTTGACCTGGTTGTTCCTTATTTAGGGTGTTTTAAACTATACCTTCACACTTTCACAGTAATCTAAGGATTCATTAATAAATTGGGCTTCTTTATGGCTTATTTGGCCTTATTTTGCATCCACAAGACTTAATTAATGCTTCTTTCTGAGATTAATCCCAACATTTACCAATATCCAATCATAATTCATGTGTTTTTGGATTGTATAGTCCAAATTTTATGATATAGGACTCATATGCCACCTTGGACATATGGGTCCCACCTAAGTTTTGGGGCCTCAATTTGGATTTCACATCAAACTAAGTATTTCTTGAAAAATATGTCCCAAACTTAGCCTAATGGGACTCATACACCCCAACTAGAATATGAGTCCCATTGAGCTTGGACCTAAATTAAATTTAAATTCTTGGCTGGATTTTATTCTCCTAGATCTGATGTTGTCTTGTAGTGTTGTAATTTAATGGAATTTGGCATATAAACAAGTATAAATACAAGGTTACTTCACATATTTTCACTAAACAAGCAATCAAGTGACCTAACACTTTCATCAGAGCATTCCTTATAGAGAATTTTAGTTCAAAAAAGCATACAAGTTTTTACAAGAGCATTCAAGAGCCTTCATGAGTTGATTATCAAGTGTTTTATGGCATTATTCAAGTATCAAGCATCATGTTTTTTTTTAGCTAACATTTGTGATGTAGGATTTCATGATTCAAGCAAGCATTCAATTCAAGATCCATATCATTCAAGCAAGAGTCAAGATCCACACTCATGCTAGCAATTTAATACATGTTTATAACATATTATTTAAGGGTTTGGTGAGTTGCAAAATAGCATTTTGTTCATTCAGCATTTCTCCTTTCATTTCATTTGATTTCAAGGTTTGATTACCAAAATGGAGGTTGATCAAGAAAAAACCCTCTCCACTAACAAAACAACATTTTCCCCTCTTTAGTGTCTGATTTGTAGATTTAGGTTAAGGAAAAATTGAAGAGAAAGATTGGATAAAGGTTTTCAATTTTACAAAGTTGTCAAAGTTGTCACCTTGTTTACAAGGCCATTAAAAACACCTACAAAGCATAATTTAGCAATTCAAATCCAAAAATCAGGTTGAGAAGGAAGAGCAGAGATAGGAGAGTAGATTCATATCTTGACCTTCTGAAAAATCTTAGTAGGAATAATACGCCACTTCTGGCGCATGCTCATCCTAGTGTAGTGATTTTTCTATATTTTAGGAGTTATATACTTGTCACTACTAGATATATGTTCTTTCCCAGAAACCCTAATCTAGGACTAAATCACCCATCCTGGTGTATGAGTCCTAGTGTGCATCAAGTCCAACATTTTCAACATTTTACACCTTGTTCAGACATTCTATAGGTTTCTAGGTGTACCTCTATACTTTTCCATTTTACTATTTTGATTTTCATTCATTTCTAGATCATTTACTTACGTCTTGCACAACATTTAGTTTTAGGTATGTGCAAGATCATGATGAGCCAAAAAGTTGCAATATGATGGGTATGTGGCTGACGACTATTTTTTTACCTAAAATTGATGAAACAAAAAGGGTTTTTAAAGGATATTCTCAGCTTTCCACCAATATACATTATGCTTTACTTTGAATTTAGTAAGTAATTATTATTCATTTTCCATTCAAATTATGACTTAAGTCCTAATTGATAGGTTGATTGAAAAACATCTATAACATTCAAACAATATCACATTTTTTGAATTAAAAACATGCATCACATTCTATGCTTCACATAATATAGGATTAAAAAAACAAAAAATGGAATTTTTTTATGAAGTTTTGACCAAGTTAAGGTGGTCAGACATACGAGTTTTTATATTTTTTAAAAAGTTTTAATAAAAAATTCATAATTAATTATTTACTTGGAAAAAAATTACAAAAAAATATGCATCACATCAGGGCATATATCCTCTACTTATATCTAAAATATTAGAAAAAAATACTATCATTTTATTGTGGTTAGGGTGGTCAAACAGTCACCTACCTCATTTTTTTCCCTAAAATTTAAGTAACACTGCATTGAAATT
>VDFB02181981.1:0-29893 GCA_007258455.2 Sequoia sempervirens
ATCCCTCAACCCTATACCCTCAACCTTTAAAAACTCAACCATAAACCCTAAACCCTCAACCCTTAAACCATAAACCCTCTACCCTCTACCATCAACCCAATACTCTAAACCCTCAACTCTAATCCCTCAACCCGTAAACTCTCTACCCTAAACCATCAACCATCAACCCTTAATCCCTCAACCCTTAAACCCTACACCCTCAACCCTTAATCCCTCAACCCTCAACCCTTAAACCATAATCCCTCAACCCCAAAACACTTATATCCTCAAGCCTGTACCCTCTATAATATACATTAAACCCTGAACCCTTAATTCTCAACCATCTACCTTATACATTGGATCCTCAACCATATACCCTAAAACCTATATACTCAACCCTAAACATCATCCCTCAACTCTTAAACCCTTAAACCCTCAACCCTTAACCCCTCAACCCTTAAACGCTTAAAACCTCAATCCTCTACCCTATATATTATACCCTCTACCCTATACATTGGAACCTTAACCCTAATCCCTGAACCCTATACCCTCAACCTCTATCCCTCTCTCTCTCTTTATCCATCTAACCTCTCTCTCCCTCCCTCTCTTCTACCCTCTCTAATTTTCTCTATCTACCCTCTCCATCTTTCTATGTACCTCTCACTCAATCAATCCCTACCACTCTCTCTCTCACTCACTCTATCTCTCTCTCTCTCTCTCTCTCTCTCTCTCTCTCTCACACACACACACACACACACACACACTCAGACCTCTCCCTATGGAACCCTACCTAGGTAACTCTCTCTCTCCCCCTCTCTATATCTATCCCTCCCACCCTACCTAGATAAGTCCCTCTCACTCCACCCCTCTCACACTCCCTCTCTCTCTCCCTCTTTCTCAGGTCACTCCCTCCCACACCCTCTCCATCTCTCATGTCTCTCTCTCACACTCCTCTCTCACTCCCTCTCTCTCCCACTCAATCTCTCTCACACTCCCTCTCTCTACCTATCTCTCAAGTCTCTCCCTCTCACCCCCTTACACTCTCAAGTATCTCCCTCTAGAAACCTACCTACATAACTCTATCTTTCTCTCCCTCTCTCTCTCTCCCTCTCTCTCAAGTCTCTCTCTCCCACCCCCCTCTCTCTCTCTCCCTCTATCGCTCCCACCCTACCTAGCTAAGTCCCTCTCATTCCAACCCCTTCTCTCCCACTCCCTCTCTCTTAGGTATCTCCCTTCCACCCCCTCTCCCTCTCTCAAGTCTCTCTCTCACTACCTCTCTCTCTCTCTCTCAGGTCTCTCTCTCCCTCTCTCCCTCCCACCCTAACTAGACAACTCTCTCTCTCTCTTAAAATTATTCCTCCCTCTAAATACATACACACATATAAGTAGACATACATACATACATAAATACAAACATACATACATAATTACATACATACAAGCATACATACATATGTACATACTGTTGTCAAATAAAGTTTGCACCCTTGCTAAGCTATCAACTATAGCAACCTACTGACACATGGGAACACTTCGAGGTTGTGGATGACCTGAGAATGAAGTGGACCTCCAGATTATGGGCTGGTTCCCCTTAAGATATTTTGAGAAAGATGAAGAATGATGAAGGAAAAGAGTAAGAAAGATATACTTGAAATTAAAACCTATCACTAACAGGTGATACACCAAAGATAAACATATGACAATACTATAGAAAACTCATAGAAAATCTCAATAGAGCCAAACAATCTCACAATACAGAGATTTATGTTTGTAAAATATGAGTCTATGCAAGGTTCCGACTATTCTAATGCTTGACACAAGGAAAACAAGATGTTTTCACAAATATAAAGCTAAAGAAAGAGATCACTAACATTAACTAGCTTTATGACATAATATCCTTTGCATCCAGCACTGAAGGAATCTGATAAAATAAAGGATCACACAGAATTTTATCATGCAACTCACTACCAATACTAAACAACAACGAAAATCTGTGAAGGAAATGACTTTCTATTGATAAAATTAGGAGTGTCTATGTTACAAATCTATAGTATTCATAAAAAATGAGTTACAAAGTCTGAATAATGCTCCTTTAGCAGTCTCCTAACCAAGAATTGCTTTACAAAAAAGGGAAAAATTCCATATATACAACCAAAGAGTGTCGGCCCCTGCCCTAGGGTTTCTACAAAAATGAGTCGGCGCCTAAACACGTCGGCCCTAGAAGTGCTTTGGAATGGAGTCAATGAGGAATTAAATGCACATCCCCCTCCATGTCGGTGAGAGATCGATCCAGGGATGTCTTTAGATCTTTTACAACCGTTGTCATTAACTCGCAGCCTTCGAGTCCGCCATTAAGATTTCGTCAGAGTTGCTTTGAATGCTCTACTGCAAGGTCATTTATGTCGCTCCACCTTTTCCAGCTGACACCCAGCTGTCGTCATGAATCACAGACTCTTCTTCTTCGGCCTTCTTCTTGCTCTAGATCTTTCTTCAAGTTGAGCCCCTTTGAGAAGCAGCATCAGATTTACCTGTCAGATCCAAATGCCATTGCTTCACCGAGCCGACCCATGCCGCACACATTCTCGATAGTCAAAGGTTGCTTCCTCAGAATCACATGTCGGTGAGACACTAATCATGCCTCCCCGATGCAAGCACATTATATAATAGCTATCAGCATAGCTTGGGACTGTTGGCGGGAACTCCTATCGAGCTGCAGGAGTTAGACCGATATCCATTTTCATGGCAAGCTGATCGCTATCGGCAAGACTCCCTTCTTTCAGCAGGACCTCATAGCGAGCTCCTTTCTTCTCCCCGAGCTCACTTTATTTCGGTAAGACCCAATCCGGCTGGTGAGACACTATGCCGAAGGCAAGATCCTTTGGTGAACTCATCTCATTGTCAGGGAGACTCTTACAAGTCGGGGAGACATCATAGCGATGACACAACTTTCATCGAGACCACCCCGCTATCGGCAGGACATCACTTCGACGGCTAGACGTTATGGTGATGTCAATCATGTCGGCGTGACCCTTCACATTGGCGAGACTTCTGGTGAAGACAACCCGCCACTCTGGGCTCAAAGATTTCTTTCGGTGAGACACCCACGTGTCAGCGGGATCTCATAGTGAGGTCCTCATTTCTTGGCGAAGGCACTCTTTTCTTTTGGTGAGACCTTTAAAAACTGGCGGGGTTGGGGCCAAGATGGAACCAGAACCAGGATCGGGGTGGAATGGGAACAAAAGAAAAAATAGACGAATCCCAGCGAAATCAGGATCGGGACCAAATCCTCCCCTGAAACTTTCCTCAAGTTTTAGTTTCAGATTTCGACTTGATCCCGCCCCCGACAAAACTCAAAAGAAGAAGAGAAGGATGAGATGGAAGAAATAAAAATGGGAGAAAGAACCCCCCGAAAAAAGACAAGGAACCAAGGAAAAACAAGACTAGTGGAAATAGGACCGGAGTCGGAACGGGGGCAAGACCAAAGAGTTGGTGGAACCGGAACCGGAACCAAATCCGGACCTGAAACTTTCCCCAAGTTTCAAGTTTAGATTTTGTTCTGATTCAGCCCCCAACCAAATACAAGGCATGAAGGAAAAGAAAAACACAAGGAAGATAAAAAAGGAGGAGACATCCCCCGATGACCGGCAGTGAAAAAGCAGAGAAAAGAAGGGCAGGACCGGGATCGGAACCGGAACAGAAACAAGAACCGAAACTTTTTGGAAAAGTTCCAAGTTCTGTTTTAGTCCCGATCCCGAGTCTGCCCAAAACACAACAAAAATGGAGAAAAGGTAGGGAGGAAGAAACAAAAGGAAAAAACCACCCCACAGTCAAACGCAAAGGTCGAAGAAAAAAAATGAGATGCACACAAGGCGGAACCGGAACTAGAACTGGAACACAAATGGAAACTGGAACTTTTGGAAAGTTCCAATGTTTGGTTTCAGTCCAACTCTGCCTCCGACAGAACAAAAAGAAAAAGGCACAAGGAAGGCACAAGGGAAAGAGGGAAAACAAGGCAAAAACAAAAGGGAGGACCCCCAATAAAAAGAACATCTGCACGCTGGGCTCAACCCTCTTGGGAGCCACATTTGATCCACGTGCTGAATAAAAACATCATTTTCCCCTTGATGCAAATGCTCCTTCAGTTGGCCTTTATGAACCCTTGAAAACATAGGTTACCCTGCCTAATTGAGCCTATAGGTGAAAATTGGGTAACACATACAATCTTACATACATACAAGCATGCATGTACATATGTACACAATCTTACGTACATACATACATATACTAATACATACATATAGGCATATATACATGCATACATACAACCATACATACATACATACAAGCATGCATAGATATGTACATACATGTCATACAAGCATACATACATACAAACATACAACTATATATACATACATTCAATAGAGTAGAATTTAACACAAAGAAAGACATAATGAGAGCGTGTTATAACGCGCTCGTGTTATGTCTTGCTAGACATGTCTTGGGCACAAATGCAAAAACCATGTCAAAACTAAGAAACAATGTGAGTGTGTTATAAGATGCTCTTGTTATAACGCACTCATGTTATTTCTTGCTTTGGGAATCCCCAAGCCTTGGGCTTGGTGTTTGCCTTTGAATACCAACCCAAGGATTGAAATGTCTTCCCAATGTCCAAAGACGTGTTTTTGCAAATTCTACAATATTTCGCATAATCGTGTTCATGCTAAGCATCAGGTTTGCACGTGTTTCAATTTTGAACAGATCAAACACGGGTAATGTTAGGCTCTCTCTTAGCTTTCTAACAATGTAATTTTTTTCACATCTTGACAATGTTAAGCCTTTGATCTATAATTTATTTTGTTTGTGTGTCTATTTTTTGGCAAAAACCAGTGTTTGGTGTTTTTTTCGGTATAAATTAACCGTTCATCAAAATTTCAAATAAATTACATTTTTAGAAACTAGACTCCATTCTATACATATTAAAAAAATATTTTTAATTAGTTTCCAAAATTTATATGGGTAGCACGACCAAAATTCTATTTTTTTAGGAAGTTTCCACTTTGAAAATTAGTAAAAAATCAAATATTCATTAAAAAATTATCAGAAAAATCAAGCATAAACTACATATTGTTAGCTAATTTCTCACTGAAGCAATTTTAAAAATACTAAAAAAAAATTAACTATTTGAGGGAGTCACAAAAGTTGCTATGTTATTTTTTTGACAAAAACAACACCAATTTTTGTGGTCCCCTCTTTTGAACCCCTTATCTCAACCATTTTCAAAAAAAAATTAGTAGTTTAGAAAGTAGACTTAGAGCACTACAATCCTTGTTTTTGTTGCATCTCAAAATTTTGAGTGTAACTATCCTCAATTTCACGTCCAAGGTTAGTATCTCTTGATTTCAGAAAAAAAGTGGTCACTTAAGCCCCCTTTTTGACCCCCCATCTATTTGCACTTACCCAGGTCCAAGAAAGCATGGTATGGAAATTTGCAAATAATTGTCAAGGTAGTTCAATACATGACAGTAGGGCAGTTTTGAATAGTGGGTTGTTCAAATATCCAAAGGAAAATCCCGTAGTTTATGATGAAAATGAAGAAAATGATAATTCTACCAATAAATAATTTGTTGATGTTCCTCATTCCAAGCATCCACATGATCAGTGTGTGCCAATTGTCCAATTAAAAGACTTAAAGATACATAACAATAAGAATTCCAGAGAATGCAATGTCACTAATACAATAGGAGAGGTTCAAAATATGGAAGGTAATGAGATTGATCAGAATGGGCAGAGTTAAATGAGGTAATGACAGTGTTTGAATATTTGTATTGATGAGACCATAAAATATCTCATTATATCTATGAAATAACATCTTTTTCCTTTGCATATAAAGTGGATCTAAGTGTAGTTTCCAAACTTATGGTTTATTTAGAATGAAATAAAGAATTTATATTTGGTTATTTCTTTGTAAATCATTGTTATCTTATTGTCAACTATTACCATTAAATCTTGGAAAAATGTGTTAAAGTGTATACATATAGCTCCAAAGATCATGTTTCGAAGATGCTCCGGAAGTGCTCTGAAGATGCTCTAGAAGTGCTTCGAAGATGCTCTAGAAGTGCTTTGAAGATGCTCCAGAAGTGCTTCGAAGAGGTGCTCCGAAGACAAACACAGAATACTCCAAAGATGCCAATATTGTGTCGAAGTATAGTTGGATCCTTTGGATTGAAGTAATCACTTCCTTGATATCTATAAATAGACTTTCTATATTTAGATATCCTATTTTTAGGCATTACCATTTATGGTAATGGCCTAAATTAATCTGCTTGTATTCATACTTCTAAATTTGTAAATCCAGATATATATTTTTAGTCCATAGTTTGTTGAGGCGGTTCCAACGTCTTCCTAGAAACGTGGATCCTATTGCCTATTTTTGAATAAGTAGATTTTGGCATTAGATTGCCTAGATTTTGGTAATCTTTTATTAGGTTTTGTTTAAAATACACATCTTCTCATTTTCCAAGAGCTTGAAGTAGTATATCAATAACATATATTTTGAAGTTCGAGAAAAAGATTGTGTTCTAAATAAAATCCTCTTCCAAGGAATGAGCTGGCCACTCATTCTAAGGAAGATGGATCAATGTATTTTATTTGTTTATTTATTTATTTTGTAAATTGTTATTCTCTTTCTTTTATGTTTTTTAAACATTTATCTGTATAGTCTGTTGTAAACCTGTAGGTGTTTTCTGTGTTTATTATTTTCTTTCAATTCAACAATTTACTTTCTGCCAAGTGTGCTCTTTAATTACTACAAGTGTGGTGCGCTCTTTCAATTCCTGCCAGTGTTCCATTTCAATTCTACAAGTGTTCTCTTTCAATTCTTGCAAGTGTGCTATTTGATTTCAGCAAGTGTGAAGTGTGGTAGAAGGGTTGTTGACCATAAATATCTCTCTCCTATTGCATATTTCCTTTGGATTCCTTCCTTGGATTGACATTATTAAATGATGTGATTAACGACCTCATCACGTATGATTGTCATGAAAGTCTAAGGAAGGTGAGTATGAAGACTTCATCAAGGGAAGTACCGTGACAATCTATAAAGGGTTCAAGGACATTCCTTTTGAGGGAATGTTCATAAAATCATCAAGGAAGTCCATTAAAAGGTAGTGAAAGGTCTAAATAGCAGTGTGTTTTATGAAGATATGAATCACAATTAATGACTTCAATGTATTCCAATCCTAAAAGAGAAAAGATCACAATAAAAAATGCATCAAGTGAGGATCCATAGGGAGCATGACATAAATTTTGGAGGAGCAGTCAACTATAAGAAAGCTATCCAAGCCAAAGGAATAAGGTTTAAGCAATTCAAGATTGCAATACATAGAATACATGCAAAGTTTCAAAGGACTATGAATAAAGACAGTCATGAAAGAGTCATATGAAAGTTATGCAATCAAGAGGCCAACCACATGACCACAATGGGAGAGTGAGATAACCACAAAAGAGAAATATGTTAGCACAGTCTTAGAAGTTCAAAGGGAAAGAACAGTCAAAACCATTAACCAAGGGCATATCACTATTGAGAAAAGGTAGTCCACAGTCTAATGCATGTCATTTACCTTTGAAGTGTATGGAAATTCATAAGTTGCAAAGGCACCATGAAGAAGGATGGTCACAATAAATTATGTCATGATAGTCAATAAGGAGCATGATGAAGTATGACAATCATCATTGAATCACCAAGATTGCAGTGGACATGTGCATGGTTGTCCAATTCTTCTAGATATGAAGATGGGATAGTCTACATCTATGGTGTAGAGCAGTCTATCAACTTGAGGGACAATCACAATCCATTTTTTGGGGCATTCAAATGATGAAAGATAATTCAAGTCCACAAGGTACAAATTGCAGATCACTCAAGGGCATTCATTGATCCAGAGGATTTTTGTCAAATTTTGAGGTTCTTCATTTTTCTCCAGAAACATCTTCATCAGAAAGTATTTGGAATTCTGATTTCAACGCAACTCGAATGGAGTCAATTAGAGCTACGGTGCTCGAGATACACTCGGTCAAACCTTCAATCAACTCAAAGACCCAGGTCAGAAAAAAGGTCAAAAATCAAAGTTGTCAAAAATGGTCAAGACTGGCATCAATGCGAAGAGCTCATTGCAAGATTTTTGACGATGTTTGTTTCATCAAAATTGGAGTTCATTTTCCCGAGTTACAAGTAGTCAAAGTAGGCCAATCATGTGTGGACACGTGGCAGTCCAATCAATGCCACATCATCAATCCAATCAGCAGACACATCACTCCAAAGTCTTTGACCGGCGAATGAAATTTTGATATGGCATCATCTCACCCCTCCACGTGGCAAGCCATTATTGGCAAAAGGTGGCATATTATTTTTATAAAAAAATATAATAATAAAAAAATATAAAAATATAAAAAATAATAATAATAATAAAAAAATGCCACATTCTTTTAAAAAACGTGGGCTCTCCTATATTAAAGGATCTCCACCTATCTTAAAGCCCATATTAAAGCCACCCTATATTAAAGCCATGAGTTTTGTTTTAAAAGCTTTCTATGTTATTTTTAAAAAGCCTATTTTCAAGGAATCCCTATTTTAAGGGATTTTAAACCCTTTTTTTATTATTATTACCCCTATTCAAAAGGGAGAAAATCCTATAAGATAGCAATGGGATTATTTTCAAGGGATAAAATTAAAAATATCTCCTTAAAAATATATACATAATCACGTAAGAGTTATCAAAACAAAATTATAGGGATTATTATTTTCCTTTGTAAGCCCAAAATTATAAGGGCCCTTCGTTATTTATCTTGAAGAGATTTTATTATGTAATGGGAGAATTTCTTTTGGATTTACATGTAAATTTGGGAGATTGTAAATCAAGTTGTTTTACACCAAATTGGGTAAAACTGGTGTATAAAAAGGGGTAAATGGGTGAGAGTTTGGAAGTATGTTTTAGCTAATTATTTTTGTCAGAGGATTTTGGAGGAAAATTGGTGATGCATTTTTGTAACCAAGTTATTGAACTTGGGAGATAGAATTTTGGGAGGTGATTTTTGTAAGTGGAGAGTTAGGAGTTTTCTTTCTTGGAGAAATCTTATTGTAACTTTGTGCTTTTGGAGAAGCTTGTTCTCAGGCACTTTGGAAGTGCATTTTACAGATTTCTTTGTAATCCAAGGGGAGGCTATGCCGAAGATTGTAACCAAGTTTCTGGAGGAATAATTGGATCAGTCTACTCTTTGGAGAGGGACCCAAAGACGTAGCCATTGTTTTGGCGAACTCTGTTATCAGATTGTTTGCACTTTCTCTCTTCTTCTCTCTCACATTCTAGTTATCACCTTGATTTTTAAAGCATAATTTCAATAATGTACACTTGTTTTTGAGTTTCCATTAAATTGTTTAAGTTAAGCATTCAATTATGCAATTAGTCTAGATCCTAAATCAGATCATTCATTTAATGATGATGCAATTGGCTAGTGTAAATCCAAACTCCACAATATTTTCCAACATCCTTTCAGTTTGCACTAAAATGGGAGATTTGGAATAGGAAGAGGGCAAGTGGGCAAGGCTCTAAAACTATTTGAGACAAGTTTTCTCTTCCTATATGAATGTAGTGATGCCTTCATTCCTCAATCTGCCTAGCTAAATGTGACCATCATTTATGTAGATTTTGATGATGAGGGTGTGAAAGTAGTTCCAAAGGAGTCAATGGAAAATTTAATGGCAGACATAGAAGACAGTGTTGAGCCTGCAAAATGGTGAATGGTAATCAATGGATAGTAAAATAATGATTTGTGAGCTTAATGACTATAAGAAGGACATTGTGACTATGACCTTGAAATGAAGATCTTAGGAAACAATACAAAGGTAGACCAACGTAGGACAATCACTACTTGAATATAGTCAACTCAATCAAAAGATAAGCACAATGAAAAAGAATGCAAACACTTTGAAGCACTAGTCATCTTCTAGTTAACCTCATGTGCACATTATCATGCAAGGGAACTTTCACAAGTTAAGTGGCTTAAATTCTCAATTTTGGTGCATTTAGAGGGAGTTTATGCCTACTTAAGAAGGCCTCATGGTTAAACTTTGAGTTAAGTGGAGTGTGAGGCAAAAATCAAGCTATTTGAGGTAGTTTGAGGGCTTAAAATAGAGGCTTTTTTAACTACTTGAAAAAATCATGCAAAGTGTTTTAACTCAACTTTCCCATCAACATCATGCAAATTTAGAGATTGGTTAAAATTTAGTTGGAGGTGGAGTTTCAAGGTGCATGCAAAAGTCAATAGGTTAGTAGTTCAAGTCAACTTGTCTTCACCAAAGTTTGCATGTTTTACTTCTAGTTTCACATCTAGTTCCAAATTCATGCACACTCGATGTCTTCCACGAGGATCAACTTTAGTTATCTAGAAGAGGTATTCTATAAGACAAGGCTTTCAACTCTTTTAGAGTTAGTTCTTCGTTTCCTCTTTCTGCCTTATGCAAAAGAGAAGGATTGTAACTCATTTTGAGATTTTAGAGAGCAATAGTTTTATGTACTTTCAAGTAGAAGTTTCAGATTTGTATGCATCATTCTGAAGCATCTTGTGATCAATAAAATTCAATGATTTTACCTTCTCAACATCTGTTATATAGTGTGTATGGGTGATTGATACCTATTTTTTGTGATTAATGATTAGTCCTCAAATATGTTGTCTCATTCCAATACCTTTGAGTAGAAGATATATGTTATATGCTTGGTCATAAATTATGTCATGAATGCTAGGATTTTGGTTGTGAGAACATTATCGGTTTTCCTTCTAAATAAGTAGTTGACCTTATGAAATATTGATGTGTGAGCATGCAGAATATTGAGTTATGTGAAGACTTCCTAATATTTTGAGAGAGTTTGTGTGTTGAGGCTACAATACAAGTTTTAATCATTGGTGCATCACCTCCTAGGGTTAGTAAATCTTTTCATTTTAGTTCTCCTACCCCTTTTCCTGATCAAGGCAGTAGTTTTAGGAGGTTCATCAAGGGAACCAACCCACTTTAGAGGTTCATCTTCACCAAAGGCAACCTACAACATGAACATGATCCCACGTTTCATAAGATAGCTGAGTCTCGCACTTGGCTAAGGTTGCTATCCTCATAACAACAACTATCAAAACATAATAATAAGAATTACATATTAATTGCAAATAAGATTTTATAATTATATCAAATCTTTAAAAAATAATGAAAAAGTTACATTTGTTAAAATAAATCCATTATATTTTTAGCTAAAATTTTTGTAGAGTTTTAGTTAAAATTTCTTTGTATTTTGCTTCAATTTCATGTTAAAAAGGTTAAATAAAAAAATAACACAAAATCTAATATTATATCTATATTAAGTCTTACAAAAAATTAATGGTTGAAAAAATGATTAAATTTGTTAAAAAAAATTCATCATATTTTTATTTGCAAATTCATATGTATTTTCTAAAAAAACCTCCTCTAATGTTTTTCACTATTATGTAAAAAAATCAGATTAAAAAAACATTACTTATAGTTTTTAAAAACATATTGTAAGTAGGTTGTTATAATCAAATATGAGGTTTTAGAAATTAAAAAAATATTAAAACATATTTAAAAATAAAAAAAATATGTTATACTAGAGGAGAGTATAAGGGTATATTTTTTTAAATGATAAAAAATTCATACAAAAGTTGTCATCCCATGAAAAAAATTGACATTTTGATTAAGTGTGATTTTAAAAATTATTAAAAAAAATATCATTTTTTCTCCTATACATTAGATCTTTAGTCCGCTATGTAAGAAAAAACATTGTTCTCTTTTTTTGTTCAACCTCGCTTTTTTTCATATTTTTTAGCAACTAAAATTCTTTTTTTAAATTTATTAAAAATATATCTAATCAATTTTATTCTATTATTAAATTATAAGCATAAACTTCATCTTCTACATTTTATTTGTTGAAATTATATTTTTGTTGGTCATTTCCTTTATAAAATGTGATATCAGTTTGGACTTTTACCCTTCCATAAGATCAAAACCCACATACTATAGTCTAATTAATAAACTTGCTTGATTTTAAAATAAGGGCCTCTCTCGAAAGCCATATTTTGATTAGATGTTCTTGAAAAGATAGCAAAGAAATATTCGTTCACAACAAACATAATCTCTATGCCTCCCCGCCCCTAAGCCCAACACTCCAAGAAAGACAACAATATTTTAATTCACATGTTCAAATAGATAGAATACATCGTCTGCAATTAAATTATGACTAATGATCAAAATGAGTTGATCTAAAGGCCCCCCTCCAAGTGCAACCATGTTTGTTAAAAAACGCCATTAACAGTTAGAAAATATAACCAAAAAGCCACCAAAAAAACTCCCAAATATCAACCTCTCATGCCTACACCATCAACCCTATGAATTGTACCAAAAAAACTTGGTTCATTGGCATAAATACAAGCAAACAAGGGTCTATTAAATCTATAAGCATGACCATAGAGATGCATGAAGAACCATCTTGACCAATTTGTGAATGTGTCTCTCTACCAATTCTTTATTTTTTATTTCCATAAGAAAGGATTCACAAAAGACAAGGAACAGGGGAAAAAAACAAACGGCCAATAAATTTGAAAAGTAAACGGCTAATTATACAAAGGTGGTGAGAAGACCACTTCAATCACCCACACAATTTTTCAAAATTTGGAACGAAAATCTGATGTAAACGAGTACACTTTCCATTTTTTAAAATTAAATCTTACCATTTTTGGGGGATTTATAACGATCTGCTTGGATTTGAACCGCGAGAAATTAAGCACATTTGAATTTGTTAAACAAGGCATTTTGGATACTCTGTAAACGAGATCCTTCTTAACGTCTCCTTTCGTTGATATATACACATTGCGTATATAAATATTGAAAGAGAATTACCGGTGAAAAATGCATGGAGGAGGAAGAAATTCAAGATGATGGTGACGAAGAGTGGTGAAAATGGTTCGCCCCCATCTTCATTTATTTCCACCCAATGGCCTCAGAGTTACAGGTATGGTGCATATTCGTTGTATATGTTTTTTCTTTTCTTTTAAAGCTACAGATAGAGTTTAGTGTGTGCGCGCTTTTCTAAAGAAAGAAGAACTGTGTTGATGGAGTTAACTGTGTCCAGGACCCAGGTTCATCCATTTGGGTCATATATGAAATTAACCATATGTGTCCTTGAAATTCATTGTTCTATACTTGGGCTTGGTTTTATCTCATAGTGTGTCTATGTGGGGAATCTATCTGTCGACTGTTTATGGTTTTGGTGTTTTATTCTATTTTTCGTTTTTTGATATAATGGATTTTGTTTTTATCTCACAATGCACCCATTTGGATTTCCTTCATGTCTACAATTTTTTATTTTCATCAGATAATGCACACTTTGATTATTAAGTTATTTTGTATTCATCTCAAATATCTCCATTTGCTAGATCTGTATCGTAAATGTCCTTTCCTATTGTTAACTTATCTGTCATCCGTCAAATACGTGGCAGATTTGTTTTGTTGGCAAAATGTTACATGTGGCATTTGATGTGGCATGAAAAGTATAATGGCTTTTTGGACGTAGCATGGAATATATGCAATGGCATTTGTTTAAGTGAAAAATTGAAAAGGGTTTAATGATGTTGTCGGCAGTTTTTTGTGACCACCGTAAACTGACAAAGTCTAAATGCATTATTGATTTTTTGTCAGTCCTTTCGCCAAGTATTAACTCTGCATGGCGGACTCCAAATTTTGGTTAAATTTGTTCAAGGTTGTGGGTATCGTTTATTCTGGGCAAACGGTTTTTGTTGCGTTTTGTTTCTGGAAGTTGAATTCTTTCTGCAAATCAAACAGGAAGTAATTGGTTCAGTCAAGACATTTTTGGTGCGAAACAGGCAAGATGATTGATGGATTCATGCAGGTTCATTGTTTGTTTTTTATTTCAAATAAAGATTCAGGTTTTACACTTATCTTTCTCAAAAAGAATGAAAGGTTGCTTATATGTTTGTTTTTGCTCATGTATGAGGATCTGAGGCGTATGAAAGAAGGAAGAAACTTCCTAAGGCTGGACAGAGTCTTGTGTTTCTGGTATTAAGGCCGAACAGAGACTTGTGTTTCAGGTATGAGGTTCTTTGGGCAGAATCTTGGGCATAACAGGTATGAAGGTTTTACATTCTTAAAAAAGGGTCTCAAACCCGGAACATGGTTATGCAGTTTTTAGAAGTTTGGATAATCTTTTTGGGGTTTTTACCCAGGGTATTATATACAGTTTTCAAAAGGAAATATGTAAACGTTTTCAGTCAGTTACAAAGCATAAAGCTGTTATGGAAACTGTCTTCGAATATCTCTCAAACGAAGCTAAATGATTATCAGTTTCATCTAAAACAGATTCGAAATCTGAAACTGTTTTTGAAGCATCTTTAAGAGAAAGTTTGTTGAACAGTTTCTAACTGGTTCAGTTAGAAATATGCAACTGTTCTGTTTCGAAGTTAATATATACACTTGTAATCTTTAGATGCATATGTGTGTGTGTGGAAAACATATATATATATATATATATCTGAGGATAAGTGAGACTGAAAGTTTTAAATCATAAACTTGTGTACATGTGCGAGTGATATATGCACGTTTGTATATGTATATAAGTTGTGAGTTTTTCTGAGCAGTATTGACTGCCGATTGTAAAAGGTTGGAATGAATAGAAGTTACAGGTTCATGGAGTGGTTTTTCTCCCTATGACAAAATCATGAGATTTTGGAGGGTTTTCCACTCGGCACAAATTTGGTGTTTCTTCATGGTTGTGAGTTTCATTTCTTTATGCTCATGATGAATGATTATACTTCTCCTGCATAAATTGTGGATATTCTGTTATATGTTTCTTATTGCAAAATTTGTAAGGAATTTTTGAATAAAACAGTAAGGTTCTGATTCACCCCCCCCTCTCAGAACCGTGTCACTTCCAACACCTATTCCTTTGACCATGATTTCATATTTTTTACATCTCAGAATGCACCAATTTATCAAGTTTCTATACATCAAATATATGTCCCTGGAAATATTAATTGAGAAGATAATTAGCCTATCGTGCTGTCTTAAAGCATGGATTAATGGGAAACCAAATCCTCTCCCACATCCACAGTAACACACAATGGGGCATGACATCTGAGATTTGAACCTGGTCCATTAATGCAATAGATTCTCTAACATACTTTACAAAGTTTTTGTGTATACGTTTACTATTTCACTTCCAGATGTCATGGCACCCTCTCTGATGTGGTTTTGTATATGTTTGTCTATTGGTTGATTGGTGAATCACCAAACGTTCACATCCAATGCAGGGTGCAGTATCACGCTTAGAATATCATTCTGCCAAGAAGCCCTCTTTGAGAGTATGGTGCAGCCTCAAACCAAGAATTCATCATTTGGTGACTAGCCCTCCTTAGACTATATCCTTTCCTCGCCTGCACCATCAAGCAGCTCCCCATCTAAAGGTTATTCTACCCTTTGCTGCCCACTGTCAGCACTCCTCCCATTGTTGGGATCATCACTTCCATCTCCATGCTTCTCCAACCATTAGTCTTGATCTCCTCATCGGTTCTCTCGCTGTCATTCCCAGCTATTTTTTTCTTGTCAGCAATTGTCCCTTCCTCATATTTGAGGTTGTCCTTGACAATCCTGTTGTCCACTTTGTCATTTTACTCTGTACTAGGGGATACAAACTTTTCTCTCGCTCATCCAAGTTCAAACACAGCTGGAGTTGTTGGTCCCTTTGTTGTCTTTGTCTTTAATAGCCTTCTCTGTTTCTTTCTTTTCTCCATCCTTGTCATCTCCATATAGATAATGCCTTATGTATACCTCTTGAAAACGGGGATAAGGCAATTGTTACAAGATTTCAAATATTAATTACAAAGCATTATCGGTTATAAATTATAATAGAGAAATACTAGGGTCACTCTAGGGTCTAGATAGTTTGGACAAGGCAATTTTCATTCTAGAGAAATAACATGAATAAAAAATTTAAACACAACTTCAGCCATGAAAGCATGCCATGAGTGAAGTCCGATTCAATCTTGTGATATATATTTTTTTCTCAAATTTGTTCTTCAGGAACAATTTTATCTAGTTTGACTTGTTAGCCAGATTGACAGACTCTCATATTCAGGTAATATTGCTGAGAATGAATCGGCTTTGCAAAAATTATTTTTCCTTTTTGATTTTAGATAAACAACCACCTAAAATTCCCTAAGCCAAAACATTTGCAAGAATCTTGTAGATCATTTTAATAAGGTAACAAAGCATCTCTTACATTATGTCTTTATTAGATCCTTTACATATCACTTTTATGCACCCTGCAATATGAAGTACTCCAGTCTTAAGGGTTTCAGCCTGCCAACAACAGTGGAAGTTAGCCTAGGCAGAGAAATCTATGAAGAAATCCAGTCCTAATAGTCATACAGCTTATTTTCAATGCAATTTGCAGTCTCTAAAGATTTGAACATTTTTATTTTCAAATATTTTAAGGGTGGCATATTTTCTTCCTTAGAGTGTGTTTTCATATCAGATTAAATATAGAGTAATTTCAATTTGCACAAGGTTAGCAATTTAATCAATCACATTGAATGCAACTTTGTACTGGGAGTCTATGGATAGATACAGTATATCTGCATCCCCATCGTTTGGTTTTACGCAGACAAACCTTGAATTAACAAGTTCCCTAAAGAATATTTTTATGCCAGAGGATGGGATTTTCCAGGATTCCAAGATACCATTACTTCCAAGTAAATCAGAAAAGGGTGGTCTCAAAGAGCAGTGGACATATTTACCGGTAGTTACAGAAGCTGAAAAGTAAGATGAAATTACTAGAACAGAAGTTGACGGAGAGATTGGAGTAAAATATAATTCTACAGAATGCATTTTGCCTGGTTGCAGCTTCATATGAGCAGTATTTAATGATATGAAACTTTGTCAGAAAGTAAGCTGGTGCTGAGTTCATGAATGCCAGCAGTCTACTACTGCCTCATATCTTTGTGTATGGTATGTTTAAATTTTTTTTATTGAATTGTTCTATCATAATTACCGAAGTAATGTATTTCGGTGTGTTCTCCCTGATTATCATGGTCATAGTGGGATGTAATGATGGTGACCAGGACACCATTTTTAGCATCAGGCTATTGGTGCATGTGGGAATGAGAATGTCCAAAGAACAGATGCCACATGTATACATGTATGTCCAATTTAAATGTTCAATATCAAAATTAATCATCACAAATTTGAATCATACATGCAAGTGAGGTCTTTTTTCTCAGTTGTTCTTAACATGCAATTCTTGACAAATCTATTCTGCCGAAATCTGATAGTTTTGCTCTTTTTTTTGCTTTAAATTTGGCAGACATTATTTGTTTTCTCTCTAAATTCCCTTGTCTGGATGAGTGAGAAATGACTTTGGTAGGTTCTTTTGACCTTCTAGAGTGCAGGGTATCTCATTTACTTTTTGTTTTGGTTTTTGTAGCAGTGGACATCAACTTAGATGCCAAGGGATGTTATGTGATGTCCTCTACATGTTAAAGATGTTGTCTGCATTATGCAGACATTTTCTACAGTTCGTGCTGTCCTGAAGATGCACATCTGTTTCAAGAATATGTAACCTGCCCCAGTCTACATGTCTTCAGGTTTTAGTGATGGTCATTGAGTTGGTTGTCTCGACTTGTGTCCCTTCATGTATGTCCAAAGTATTAGCTGAAACATGAACTAAAGGAAAGATATATGTGCAGTCAAACAAGTATAGCATATACTTTCTTCTTTATTAGGAAAATAGGGTTCTTTCAATATTTGAATAGTTTACATATTAGTGAAACTGTGTATTCTTTTCAAAGATCATATGTTAGAATTACTAGGGGTGTAGGATTGTACACCTCTTTGCTATAAGATAAAAGAAATCTCAATCCCCTTGAGGGCTTTTGAAGGGGGTTCTCATACAGCAAATTAGTCTCTTGTTTAGTGGTTACCTAAAAACCTACCTTTACCTTTACCTTTCTAAACAGAATGTGCTTTTATGCAAATGTGGCCATATATAAAACACAGTACTTGCAACTTTCAAATACTTTTACCAATCAAAATTTTAGCTAAGTTTGATTGGAGTGCCAGTTACGTCTAATCTGGTTGTCTGTAAACATAGCTGGGTCAAAAAATATACACATGTGATGAAAGTAAAATCATACTTGACATCAAGGAAAGTATTATTGAGATGCAGTGCAAATGGGATAAAGTTCACTAATCTAAAACTCCCAAGATCCTAAGTTTACCTTTCATTTTCCCTCAAGTCCTGATTGATGGTTAGTAATTACAACTGAAGGATGTTTGCAGTTGAGATGGTTCCCTTGCTTTTCATACCTAATATGGAATTCGAGCAATGCTACCAAAATATTGATCACCAATTCATTTGAAACTGCTCCAAAAAGATTAATAATTTAATGGGGCTAAATTGCAAAAGGACAGACAATTGGGAAAAAAATTAGCAAAATTTCAAAAGAAAATTGAAACTTTTCTAATGATGGGTGAGCAACTAAGATGTTATGAAAAACATGATTAAACTTGTAGTGGATGGCTGGTTTCTGCACCTCGCTTATAATGTTCCTGCTGATGTCCACAAAATATGTATAACCTGTTGTGGGTTTCAAGCTGTGTTCATCTCACAAGAAAAACTGAATTATGTCTTTTGTTTTTCTATTCAATTTATTGTTAATCTCTCCTTTCCTTAGCTGTATGTTTCTTCCTCTCTTTTGTTGACATTGGCCACTATCAGATAAAATTGTTCCCTATGAATTGATCTGGCTCATAAGAGCAATCTAGCATTAGTCTCTCCCTTGGCTGTATATTTCTTCTCTCTTTTGTTGACACTAGTCACTATCAGATAAAATTGTTCCCTGTGAACAGATCTGGCTTATAAGAGCGATAGCTGCTAGCAGGGTGGAATTTTAACCTTAACTACAAAGGTTATTTGAAAATACATGCCCACAATACAATGCTTCTATATAACATGCAGATTTTCTCAAAGATTCTTGCTATAGTGTAAGTTTTCTACTTTGTTTGAACCACATACTCCATATGCAAGTTGCAAAATCCCTACCATGATCTTCATTGAAAGCAGGGTATGCAGATCATTAATTCCATGCAACCTGTTTCACCTTTCTGTTTCACCTTTTTCCTCCGAAGTAATTTTCACAGGTCTGAACTTTAAACTCTTTATGGTTATCTTTTCCTTCACCAATCTTTATTGCAAGTTCCTTATTTTGAGATTCTTTCAATTCCTTTGAATTTGACTGAGTTTAATGTTTTGTGATCGACTCTTTTGCTTCATGTGAGCTTGATCTATTTATACCTTACAAAAATTTCTGTATTTTTCTTAACCTTTCTGGCTATGTCTGTGACTGAAAGAGAATCACACACAACTCTTTGCCTATTTCTTTCATGATTTTTTTCTTTTTTCCATCTGTTGTTTGGTTCTTCAAGCCTTTGCAGGAGATGCTCATTCCTAGACCTTATGAAATATATGAGATACCTTCATTAATTGCTATATCCGGGTTAATTTTTTAATTCCACCAAATGTCAGTTTCCAAAGATTTACAACTTCACTGTCTTTTGAATTTGTTTTAGTCAAAGGCCTACATCGCTTCTATATAGTAAAAAATATCTAATAATGGCAGTCTTCTCTAAACAGTTGGTTCTTACAATAGAATTTTCTTTTTAGCAGGTGTGAATGTGCTTGCTGGTGTGGGTATTCTTTCTACACCATATACTATTGAAGAAGTAGGCTGGATAAGCTTAGTGTCATTGGTGCTGTTTGCTTTAATTTTCTGCTACATAGGCATTCTCTTGCATCAACTTTTTGAGAGAAAACAGGGCATCTTTACATATCCAGATGTTGGAGAAGTTGCATTTGGGAGATTTGGTCGGTTTTTTATTTCGGTAAGTTAACCCTCTTATTGACATGATGGACACTTCAAATTGTGCAAGGGAGATCTATCTCAATTGAGCTAACAAAATGTTAGATTATTTGTAAAGTCCTAAAGGAATTGCATGATATTTGCTCTTGGTCCACTTTAGTAAAATACTAAAATTCAACCTTTGGTTTCTCTGAATTCTTTAAATGTTCTAATTATATTTGCTAAAATTAACTAGATTGTAGGTTTAGATGCTAACACTCAGCTGGTTTTAACTAACCAAACTAGGAAAATAAAAAATGATGTGAATTTTAAAAATTAAATAGAGAAATAAACATACTCCAATTGCAAAAATAATAGCAGAAATAAAAGCGAGCATCTCTAATCATTAATCCATCAACTCTTCTTTCAGAATTCTCTTTTCTTTGATGTGAACATGAAAAGACACTAATTGTTACATGCAAAGACAATTTTTATTTGTAGAAGTATATCTTCAATCTTCAAAGGTTTCTTCCATGTATCTTTAATCTTTTCTAGCCTATTCCCGCCAAACCTATTATCTAGTATCTTAATCAACTTCCATCTTCTTCGAGTTTCCTATTTTCTTTAGATGGCTTTATTTGATTTAGATTTTCCAATAAGTGACGAATTATGATATTGAAGTCTCTATTTCCCTCAAAATTCTCCAAATTGGATTTTCCTCCTTGAAAATTCAGGAGTACCTTTCTAGCCATAGATTTGAAAATATAGTGGCCAGACTCATTTTCCATATGGACTTCAAAATACTATTGTTCATGGGGACTCATTGTTGAACATATGTTGTCATTGATGTCAAAGGAGTATTGTCCTTGATGTCAATAGTGCTCAATTATGTCAAAGGAGTAATGTCAATAGATTAGTGAGAATTAAATGTAATCGTACATGTTGAAATCAGGGTGTACTTTACTTCTCCCTAGATGTGAGTTATGTCCTATGGTTTGAAAGGAGAGTATGTCTACACATGTTTTTTATCTTATTCTAGAGTTTCCAGAATTTATTTTCATCAAGTAGAAAGTTTGAAGTGACAAAAGGGTCACTATGCTTGTTAATCAACCAGGTTGATGTTTCGGATTTGTGTGGTAGCGGCTTGTTACCTATGCTCTCCAAAGAGCGTGGGAAGGTGAAATAGGTCTAGATTGAGGTCCTTGAGGGAAGCACATAAAATCATGTTCCTTTGGAGGCAATAAATCTGATTTAGGGCTGACCCACTACATGTTTCATGCAAATTTGAATTTAGGTCCACCTTAGCCGACTTGGCTAAGACTTTAGCTTCATTTCACCAACAAACCCTTCACAAAAATTCACAAATTCTTCACCATTAAGCTCAGATATGACTATTGCTTGCAGCCATCGATGAAAACAACCTTCAGAAGTTATTTCACAACCTCAAATTGATAGAACAATGAAGATTCTTTGTTCTCCAAAGTCAAGAAAGTGCAGAAACCCTAGGTTTCCTTCTCCAAGAGAAGAGCTCTCCAAATGCACAAGTATAAATGATCAAATGATACCTTTTTTGATTTCTTTTGGTGCCTTTTATACTCATCTCCAAAAGGGGTCGATTTCTCTTGAGGCCCTTTTAGCATTTAAAATATCATTAAAATGATTTCTTTTTAATTCACCTTTATAACTCCTTAAGTGAATGCCCAAATCCAAGATGAATAAATATTGATTTAAATACACTTTAAAATAATCTTGACTTTATAATCAATAAATGTCCTTTTATAATAAAGTCAAATAAAGTGTAATGTCCCCTTCTCAGCAGTGAATCTTGCAGTTGACCGTTAGCCTATTCTTGAGACCCGTAGGCTACTCAGAGGAGAAAATTAGGGTTTCCTACTTTTGAGGGGGTTGTTGCTTGAAGTTGGGTGATTGGATTGCGGATTATTTCTGGGTTTTCAGAGAGCTTCGCAGTGGTAAAGCATGCATGGTGATACGAGCAACTTCAGGAATTTGCTATTTTTAGTAAATTCCATTTCTGGTAGTGGTCCTGTTGGCTCCGGTGCAGTTGGCTCTCTTCTTTAGCTAGTTCAGTTGGTACTTTGATTTTTGGCCTTTAGATGCATTTTCTAGAGAGATAAGTTAAGTTGATTTAAATAATGTTATATTTTAATGTTATGTTTCCTCATTAACCCCTTGGCCTAGCTTTATCACTTTAAGTTGTTTTGAAAAGGGGACTTCAAGGGTGGTTGTGTCATCAGGAGATAATATTTTATTTCTAAGGCCAAATTATATGCTGGAGAAGTGGGACACCTACTTGGAGAGGAAGTTATTTTTAAATTAAAGTCAAATATTGCCTTGAAGAAAGGGACGCCATCCTTGGAGGGAAAAGTGAGCAAATTCAAATTTGAAATTAGGCACCTTCTTGAAGCTTCTAGAAGATTCCTCTCAAGTCTATAAAAGCAAGCCTCTTCTCTTCATTTCATCATCTTTTGTCTACCATACCGTTATGCTGCTGGATTGTTCAGGCAAAGCTTCAAGGCAAGCATACCTCCTAGCACTTGGCTCATCTTCTTGCTTGAAAGATAGCAACTAGTTGGGTAATAGATTGTAGTTGAGCTGTTTTGTAGTGAGTATTTTGCAATTGAGTGGATTCCTTGCATTTGTAGTTCAATTTCAAGCTTGTTAGTGAAATTTCTGAGTTGCTGGTTTATGTAGCTGATTGAGAGTTTTAATCATTTATTCAAAAATAAAAATATTTTCATTTTGGGTATCTTTCCATTGTGTGTCTTTGATAGGGAGGACCCTTTGTCTCAAGTTGCAGATTTTTTGAGAAGAAATGAATTTTTAAGAAGCAAGTCGCCCTCCTTGAGGGTCATACCACTTCATATTGCCTAGGGAATTGTGCAAGAAATTTTTTAGGGTTGTGAGCTGGGGTTTTATCATTGGAATAGGGGTGCCATCATCCTAGGGGTAATATGCATTTTGTCTCATGCATTTTGGATGGGTTTTGAGTGAGTTGTGAGCATAATAGTGAGTTGCTGAGTTGCTGGTCTGTGCATTTTTAGTCAAAAATCAGTTATATCAAATTGTGTGAATTCTTTAGTTGAGTGAGAAATTGAGTCTAAGGGGTCTTGTGAGCATTGGAGAGTTGTTAGACATTATTGCAGCATTATTAAGCTTCTAATCTTGTGTTCCTAGCAGGCACTCTATCTCATTGTAAGTTGAACAGTATTACTGTCAGCATTCTCACTTCTTCCTTATTTATTTACTTGTACTTCCCGCTGAACAAATGGAAGAGGCTAGCTTGCTGCCTATTTACTTTCAGAAATTGCATTGTACTTCAAATTGTTGATCGGCTGAGCCGTCACAAAACTCATGGATCCTCTGACCATATGCTTGCCCCTCCTCCCACTTCGGGTCTTAAGGTGCATTCTTGGTTAGAGTTACTTTCAGTTAGCAGTTTGTAGGGACCCTCTGACCATATGCTCACCCCTCCTCCCACATTGGGTCTTAGGGCGCATTCTTGGTTAGAGTTGCTTTCCGCATCATTTTGGTTTTAGAGCTAACCTTAACAGGTGCGTGTTGCATTGCCTATTGTAATCAAAAACAAAAAAAAATTGGTCCGGTTCTTTACATAAAGTCATTAAATTCTCTCACTTTATAATTTGACTTTATGATATTAAATCCCCTTTAATTATAAAGTCACATGAATTCAATATAATATTCCCTTTAAATAATTAATTATTATTAAAGTAACACTTTAATAATAATTAAATGTCATAACTCCATTAATAACCATTATTTAATGATTTTGACTTCCTCGCTGGCTAGCCCACTACTCCCACTGTTAATCTGGATTCCTTACTAAAAATAGTAAGTTAGATCTCTTATGTCCAACTGACTTACTATAAATAGTAAATATATGCAAATAATGCTAGAAAACCCTGAATATCAATTCCCTCAAAACATATGAAGAATCTGGAGATGAAAACACAAACAACTGTCCTCTGGAGAGCCAAATAACTCCACAACAAGGTCCTCTAATCACCAGTATTAGCCTACAAGGACCCAATGATAGGATAAATCCACTAACCTGAGATGCACACTCAAAAATGGGGACATTACATTAACCAGAACTATAGATGAAGCAAATGGGTTGGAGCTAGGTCTGATGTGTCCCTTGTCTAGTAGCTCCTTAATTGCCTTCTCGATCTCATCCTTAAATTTCTTAGGATGTTTATAGGGAGTGGTTATAATGGGCTTAGCTCCCTCCTCCAACTCAATGGTGTGCTTGAAACCCTTGTCAGGTGGCCTCATTGGAGGAATCTCCCCAAACACTTTGCCATGCTTACCCAACAATGACTGGATATCCACATGGTAAGGCTAATTTCTATTTGGAGTCTCCTTGGATGTAATCAAACATTCAGCTGCCCATGCAACGTCCCCATGTCTGAAAATACTCTCCATTCGCTTAGTTGACACTACCTTTAGAGAACCATTAGCCATATCCCTAAGTACAACCTTCTTCCCATTTTCTACTCTGAACTTGAGCTCTATACTCTAGAAATTCTGTGAATACTTCCCCAATGAATGAAGCCACTATATACCCAGAATAGCATTTGTGTCACCTAGATCAACCACAAAAATCATCTGTGACTATGCAGTTGCCCAAAGTAACACCCAATCGAGGAACCCTCTATGTACAAGTCATGTTGAACCCATTTGCAACCATCACAGTGAATCCCTCAAAATTGAAAGATTGCGAACCAATTTTTTTTTAATTTTTGAAATGCAATTACAAACAACATGCACCTGTTAAGGTTAGCAAGAAAACCCAAACAATGCAGAATTAACCCTAACCAAGAATGTACACCAGGATCCCGAGATGGGAAAGGTGTGAGCATGTGGTCAGAGGATCTCAATGCACGCTGAAAGGTAACTCTAACCAAGAATGTGTCCGAGATGGACGAACATATGGTCAGAGGATCTCTACCACTACAAGTGTTGAAAGAAAACTCAACACCAAGTATGTGCTACCCAATCCAGAATGGAAATGAGGCGACCATATGGCGGAGATATAAAGAAATACAAATGCAACTTCAGAATATAAAGTAGGCGGCAAGCCAGCCTCTTCCACTTATCCAGTGGGTGTTACAAGCATGAAAGGAAAAGTGAGAAGAATGCTGACAGTACTACTGTTCAGCTTACAATATGATAGAAATTGCCTGTCAAGAGCATAGGATTAGAACCAATTAGCGTTGCATCAAATAAGAGGACTCTCCTTTGCTTAACAAGAATGCCAATACCAATAACTTCACTCAAACACCCAACTGATGATTCTGATTTGGACAGACCTGCACTTTAAATATATAACCAGCAACCTAACACCTCACTAAAATGCTCATATCTCTCTCACAACTCACCCTATTGATGTAAAACCAAATGCAATATACCCTAATGATGAAGGCGACCAAGTTTGAACACTGAAAACCCACCAAAGACCCCTCAATCATTTTGCACGAATTCCAAGAAGGTACCAAATGGTACGGCCCTCAAGGAAGGGCGATTTTCCTTAATAAAATTCAATCCTTTGTTAAAAAATCTGAAACTTGCCAAGAGTAGGCACCCTTATCAAGGAAAACCGATGGATCAATACCCAGAAGGAGAATAATTTTGTTTTCTAATAGATGAGTAAAAACAACTTTCAGCTACACAGAAACAACAACTCTAGAATCTGATATAAAATGCATAAAACAGAACTACAAAGCAAAACAATGCAACAAAGCAAACCTCACTACAAATTCTCTCACAAGCAAACTAAATTCTCCACTAGATGCTATCTCTCAAGCATGAAGTTGAGCCAAGGCTAGGAGGCATTCATTCCTCGAAGCAGTCCTATCACCATTCCGACAACATAACAATACTTCAGACATAAGATATCCAAAAGAGGACCCAAGGCTTCCTTTTATAAATTTGAGAAGGCCCTCCAGAAGCTTCTAGAAACCCTAATTTTCAAATTTGAAATAACTCCTTTTCCCTCCAAGAGATGGCGTCCCTTTTCAAGCTTTCACTTTTGACTTTTATTTTTAAATTCACCATTTCAAGAAGTAGGCGTCCACAATCAAGCTTCATTTTTTACTTTAATAAAATATAAATTACCTTCATGAAGCGCCCATCCTTGAAGACCACCTTTTAAGACAACCTTAAGTTAAGAGACTAGGCCAAGGGGGGGTATTATAACATTAAAATATAACATTATTTAAATAAAATGAACTTATCTCTCCAACTGCACCCCAAGGCCAAAATGAGCAATTCCAACTGAACTGGAACCAACCTGTCAACTGCCAAAAATAGAATTTACTAAAAATAGTAAATTCCAAAAAGTGCTTGGAACGCAAAGCCAGACACACCACTGCGAAGCTCTCTGAAAACCTAGAAAGAAACCTCAATCCAATCACCAAGACTCGAGCAACAACAACCACCAAAACAGGAAACCCTAATTCCACCTTCCGAGTAGCCTACGGATCTCCAGAATAGGCCAACAGTCAACTGAAAAGATCATGCTCGAGAAGGGGACATTACAAAAATCCTCCATAGGTATACCCCTCCTAGTCACCAGGGTTGAATCATTGAAATTATGGGTTTCCCCACTATCAATTAGCATAGCCACATGTTGCCCCTATAATACTCCCCTAACTCCGAAGGAACTGAATCTAGGAGTACCTGAGATAGTAGCAATGGTGCCACTCTTAGTCTCCACTTGTGGTTGTTCATCTTTTGAGCTGCTATCATAGTTTCCCTATACCTATCCTGTCTCTTCATCAACCTCACTATCTGAAACAACCTCAATGTAATTTACCTTCCCCTTATCCATGCATTTGTGTCTAGGATCCCAAGGCTCCTTACAGCTATAACAAAGCTTCTTTCCTCCTCAACTCCTGATGAGCCTCATCATCTAACTTGTCCTTCCTATGCCACTCCTTTTGAAAGGGCTTTTTGTCTTTTGTTCTTTTGAGGTATGAATGGTTTAGATGGAAATTTACTCTTAGGTATTGAATGCCCCATGTCATGTGCTCATATGATAGCATCCTGAAGAGACTCTAGTTTAAAAGCCTTAATCAACCCATGTAGTGGTTCAAATAAACCCTCAATGAAGAGTATGATCAAGCTGTGCTCTGATACATCAAATACCATAATTGAAAGCCTTTGGATCTCAAAGATATATGCATCCACTACACCACTTTGCTTGAGTTGTGCCAACTCCCTTAAGTGCAATTCCAGGTCCTTCTGATCAAACTTTTCCATCAACTTTTGAGTGAAATCCAAATAGGATGTGATACTAGCATGACCCAATGTGACTAACCCATGGTACCATCACTCATGGGCCTCACCCTCTAGATGTAATGTGGCATACTCGATAGCTTTTGACTCCAACATAGGGTTGAGTTGGAAATAGGTGTCCAACTTTTGAACCTAAGATGTAGTTGTTCATCTACTAGAGCCATCGAATGAAGGAACAAATATTTTTCCCACCTGACGTTGCAAATCCTGATTCTAAGGGCCCCTATTATGATCCCTTCACCTATTGCTGTATTTAATGACACAAAAATCCCAAAAGGTCATGGCTGCATGAAACTCATCTCCAAGGGACTGATACTCCCTCAAATAGTCTGTGAATCCTTCACCCTATGCTTGATATGCTTGATTACCATCTGGCTATCCACCCAAAAACTGAGGCATGAGGGGCCGAGGAGTTACCCTACTCCCTGCCCTAGTGTGACTCTGAGTGGTTATGTGTGTATTACTCCCTTCTCCATTGTTCCCATCATGTCCATTACCCCCATTATGACCATTTGTACCTCTTGTACCATTATTACCAATGTTTCAATCAACCATCAACTGAGTGAGGAGTTGGACTACCTGTTGTTGACCCCTAGTAAGGTCATTTAGGATCTACGATGTGCTACCTTTAGGCACTTCACGCCTATCACCCATGTTTCCTTCTTCTGATGATGATTCTAAATCAAATAGGTTAAAATCTTCTTCTCTTTTCATTCTCCTATATGTTATGTAGGCTTGATCTTCTAGATTCATAAATATTCATGCAACTAAAATGCACTAAGCATCCCAAACACACAAGCTGGCAGGAAAACTAGCTTTGATACCACTATAAAATACCCTTCCCGGATGAATGGAATTTTTGTGATATTTCCAGTTCGATAGATGTTCCATTTTATCAAACAAACTCATTTCATTGTATGTATAATAATAAACTTCAGAATGAAATGCATGTATGAATTTGATAATCAAAAGCTGAACTTCATTTCACTATATTTGACTGGGTATTACAAGATATGGGCAGCGATAAATTTCAGACCTTTACATATTCATACTTAGCTTTGATATTGAGCAGTCATAATTGTTTACACTCAAAAATGTACAGTAGCAAGAGAGGAGTACAAACTATGTTTGTAACAACAGTACATCCCATACATTCTTTACACAAACCCAAGTATAGCAGCAATAACAAGTATTTATATCAAATGATAACTATTTGAGTTACAAGGTTATAAGAAAGAAATGCAAGATATTCTCAAACCTAGAAAGAAGTATGACAAGGTCTGATACAAACTCAAAATGACTATCAGGCAACCCAGAACGCTCAGAACAACATCATGTCCCAACCTTCCATGCTCAGTGCTCCTTGTTCTAAAGATATTGGCCCCTAACTTCACTCACAACACCTAATAAGGGAACCCACAACTGATATCTGAGTGTTTATGCCTTTGGAAACCACAAGTTGGCTGCAATAGTTCACATGTCCCTTAGCAAATGTCTCACTACTGCTAATTGGTTAGAAATGGTCCCTTAAACAAGTCACACCCTTCACAAACTGCTCACGCCTTCTTAAATAGTCACCCTTCCTCAAAAAAACATGACCCCAGATGTAAACCCACATCTATTCCTGTAGTTGAGTTCCTTCCAATGCCAAGGATATGAAGCAAGCACGGGTTTCTCAGGGATTCGTCCCACAAGAGAGAACACAATAAAACCCCTCTGAGAATGGCAATATGTGTTGGCCAACAGTGTGCAAAAATACTTTAAACCTAGATGCTAATCCAATACTCCAACAATATGAAATAGTAGATTGAAGCTAAAGAGGGATATGGCCCAAGGCAAGTAGAAAGATATTCGCCCAAAGCTCAAACCCTTGCAACAAGTCTAAAACTAAATATAAATCACTTATTCCAATTTTGTCTCTGCAAGAGACTCACAAAATTGCATTATCCCGAAATAGAATACCTAAATGATCTCCTCCAGAAACTAGCTAGGGTGGATTCATTTTACCACCAGAACTGGAAGGCTTAGGATTTTCTCCTCCCCAAGGCCAAGAACTTCAAGAGCTCTCCAAAAGTGAAAGTGAGAATAAAATCAAGCATAATAGAAATGAGCTTTGAAAACCCCTTTTATATCCTTCACTTTAATTTATCGCTCAAAATATAATAAAGTGACTTTATAATATTTCTCCAAAAGTCACTTTATAACACATTTAATTAATTATTTAACATTACTTTTTTAAATGTACTTTTTTTGCCAAGTAATAGTAAACAATTATATAAATTAATTCCTTTTTCCCAACTTTAGCCTACAAAAAATAAATAAGCTAAAATGTCCTCCAAGGTGATCCTTGAGAAGGGGACATTACAACACGAGTGGTGGACTATGGCCTTATCACTTTGGGTCATAGGTCTATCACTTCATATGATGAGTTTGCCACTAAGCTCATCAAAAGGTTTGACAAGAAATATTTTGAGTTACATTTTAGAGAGTCGGCCCAGTTGAAGCAATATGGCACAGTGAAGGCTTACATAGCAGAGTTCCAGAGGCTTTCAATGATGGTTAGAGGAATTACAAAGAGGAGATTGGTGGTATGGTTTAGTGAGGGACTTATGGA
>VDFB02181982.1:0-25506 GCA_007258455.2 Sequoia sempervirens
ATGTAGGACTCTAAGTTGAAAACAATTTCAGTTGAACTAGTTTCAATCCCAACAGTTCCTGATAATGTCCAGAATTTCCAAGTCTTCGACGATGATCAACACATACTAGCCTTCTTGGAAAGTTCTGATGTCTTTGAAGGACATATCATAGATGAATCAGATAGAGATCAGGGAGAATGGGACCCTAAAGTTTGTGATACTGAAGGAATAATGAATTTGGAAAGAAACAACATTCCCAAGGGGATGGTAGATTTAGAAAGAATATTTGATTTTGATCCTAGGGCTTGGGAGAGAGTGCCAACACAAAGTGATGGAGGGAAGTATGAATCTATTAATTTGGCTAATTCAGGTCTCAAAATAAATGTTCTTATAGGAAAGAGCTACCCTAAGGAGATCATAAATGAAATAATTAAGGTGTTAAAAGAAGACATTGCAGCAATTTCCTAGAGTTATGAATATTTAAAGACTTTTGACACCTCTGTGATCACCCATACAATACCTCTGAAGCTAGAAGTGAAGCCCTTCTGTCAAAGGTAGCATTTGGTAAATGCTTTGATTGAGCCACTAATACAGAAGGAGGTGAAAAATATTTTGTCAACAAGAATCATCTTCCCAGTATGACACTCCACCTAGGTTGCCAATTTGGTTCCAGTGCATAAGAAAAGTGGGAAGATTAGGTTGTGTATTGACTTCAAGAACCTCAAAAAAGCCTCAGAGAAGGATAACTATCCACTTCCTTCTCTTGATGAGGTATTACAAACTATCAACGGATCTCAGATGATGTCATTCTTAGATGGCTATTCTGGGTATAACCAAGTGCTTGTCAGCCATGATGATAGGATGAAGACTGCCTTCACTACAAAGTGGGGGACATTTTCCTATCACAGAATGTCGTTTGGACTTATCAATGTTGGAGCTACATTCCAGCGTGCCATGGACTTAGCATTCAAGGATCTGATAGGTGAGTGTATCATAATCTATGTAGATGACTTAACTATTTTCTCTAAAAACAAGAAGGACCATGATGTTGATCTAGCAAAAGTCCTTAAGAAATGTATAAGCTATGGAGTCTCCCTAAATCCCAAGAAATGTGTCTTTGGAGCTTCTAAAGGGAAACTTTTGGGGCATGTGATATCAAAAAGGGGAATATCCATAGACCCATAGACCCTGATAGAGTTGAAGCCATCTTGAATTTAACAATGTTGGGAAGTAAAAAGGAGATGAGATTCTTCTTTTGAAGGATTAATTTTGTAAGAAAGTTTATAACAGGATTTGTGGAAATTGTGAAGCCATTAAATGAGATGATGAAGAAAGATGCAAAAATAGAATGGAGCAATGAGGATAAATCTGCTTTCTCACAGATTAAACAATCAATATTTGAGGTGCCAGTCTTGACTAGCCCAGATTATCTAAAGCCCTTCTATATCTATTCATTTTCATTTGACCATTCATGTGCAGCTGTTCTAACACAACGAGGAGGAGAGGGAGATGAAAGGCCAATTTCCTTCATGAGCTCCCCATTCAAAAATGTAGAAGTTAGGTATTCTCCCCTCGAGAAGCAGGCCTTTGCATTGGTCTGAGTAGTAAAGAAATTTAGACATTATATCCTCAAGAGCCAGGTTGTTGCCATAGTTTATAATCTAGCTGTCAAGTCTCTCCTTATGCAGAGTGAGTTAGGAGAGAGAAGAGGAAAATGGATGGCTATTTTGTAAGAATATGATTTAGAAATCCATCCAATGAAGCTCGTCCAAGGATAGGGCTTATCAAAGGCTATGGAAAATGTTGACAAAAATATCACTTGCCAATAGTAGACAGTGCAGTCATTCACTAAGGATCCATGGTATACAGATTTGATCTTCTTCCTTCTTAATAACAGATGCCCAAAGGAGAAGAATGCTACCTAGAGGAGAGCATTAAGGATGAAGAGTTCACATTTTATGCTCAAAGGAGATGCCTTATACCAAATAAATTATGAAGGAGTTTATCTGAGATGTTTAGATCAGCAAGAAGCCAAGCATGCTATTGCTGAATTTCATTGAAGACATGGTGCAGGGCATGGATCAGCGGATTCGTTGGCTCATCAAATTCTTAGGTT
The DNA here is from genome assembly GCA_007258455.2 of Sequoia sempervirens. NCBI lineage: Eukaryota > Viridiplantae > Streptophyta > Pinopsida > Cupressales > Cupressaceae > Sequoia > Sequoia sempervirens. The sequence continues at coordinate 2,096 of VDFB02181982.1, forward strand.
AGGATATTATTGGCCCCAGGTATTTAGATATGCACATCAACATGTTAGAAAATTTCACACTTTCCAGACCTCAACACCCAAGGAGCGTAACTCTACAATGCCCTTGCAACCAGTCTATGAGGTAAGACTATTTGCCCAATGGGCATTGGATTTTGTAGGGGTAATTAATCCTAACTCTTCTGTAGGACATAAGTTCATTCTAATAGCTACGTACTACTACACATGCTATACTAAGGCTTAGCCATGCAAAAACAACACCACATAGGTGGTTATCAGATTTCTAAATGATAACATTATTACCAGGTTTGGAGTACCCTTTGCCCTGGTATGTGATAGTGACCCCTTTTTTTCATCTGCTGAATTTATACAATGGGCTTATGAGAATAAAATAATTTTGAAATATTCATCCAATTATTACCCATAGGGAAATGGTGTAGTAGAGTCTACCAATAAGAACTCATTGGAGGTAATAAAGAAATTGCTTGTGAATAATCCTAGAGACTGGCATACCCAGTTGAGATTTTCCTTATGGGAAAATCGAACCCGTATTAAGGTTGCTCTAGGAAATTATCCATTTAAGTTAGTCTACTGTCAAGATCTGATCTTCCCCATACACCTATAGATACATGTTCTCAAGTTTATGCAAGAGTTTTATACAAAGGATGATCGAATTGAGGTAAGACTAAATACTCTTTTAAACATGGAAGAATAGAGAGACGTTGCTCTACAATAGTTCTTGAAACATTAGACTATTGTCAAACATTGGTTTGACAAAAGAGAAGATTAAGGCATTCAAGATATCAGATCTGGTGTTATTGTGGGATAAGGCTAAGGAGAAAATTATTCTACCAAGTTTGATAGACTATGCATTTGCAGGTCCATAATATCAAATAGTTGAGATCTTGGCTAAGAGCGCTTTTTTAAACCCAACACATATGGAGAACTTTATTCCGTTTCAAATGATGGAAAATTTCTCAGTACTTTGGCTTGTAAGGGTTTGATTTTGAGATTAATTGCTGTATGTATCCATGTTAGGTAACTTTGTTCTTTTTGTTGGTTGTTTTCCTGTTTGTTCTTTCTTTCTTTTGGTTTTTTTGTGGTGTTTTGTGTTTGTTTTTGTCTTCTTCTTCTTTGGGGACTCTCTTTTCTTTCCATCTTGAAATATAAGGGTTGTTATTTGGAATATGCCATAGGCACTAGGAGACAAATTGATTTAGGCATTTTTTAGGCATATTTGTCGAGATATTTAGTTCTAAAACTTATGTCTTATGGTCATTTTAGCATTAGTTTGAAAGCCTATTAAGAGTAAGGTATATTGTAGATAACCTCATGAACTATGATTGAAATCTGTCACAAAATAGATAAAACATCTAACTATAAAGTGCCTATTCATCTCAGGGTGATTATATCTTCGATTCAAGTGAAAAATTCGATTCCCCAAAACTGTCATAGGGTCCACTATAGTTTTCAACCCATGTTTCAGACTAGTAATGTCTGAGTATTGAGAAATTTTTTAAAGAATTTCCACAAGTGAAGCATGTAAAAGAAAGAGAAAAGAAAACTACTGAAATAAAGGAAAACTCAATACTAGATGGCTAATTCAAGTATCTCTATCGGGGCTATGGATGCCTGACTGGCAGTAGAGCAATGCTTTGAGACAACTAGATGTATCACTGTCAAGGCCATGGACGCTTGACTGGTAGCAGAGCAATGCCTAGGATTTCATTGTACGATAGTTAAAGGATCCAACCTATGTAGCTTGGATCTTAGATATAGTTGTTTAGGTGTGGAGAAAGTTCTTATGATGAAAGATGCACCATATATGCACACACTCAGATTTAAAGGTAGTCTATGTTGATTTACATTTGAGATTCCAACTCAACTTTTACTTAAATATTCAGATCATACTTAAGTTAACATGTTTCATAAATCAAAGGTTTTTGGGTGACTTAATTCTTCAAGATCTTAAAAATGGGTAAACCATTTTCCTAGCCGAGTCGCCATTTCTTATGCCTTGCATAACCACCCCATTTTGGTGAAATAGGTCCCCTTAGGTTATTTTTCTTTGGTTTTTCTTTGGGTCCCTACGGAGTTGTTTTTTCTCAAATTTTTCTTTCTTTGTTGATCCGGAAAGACTGGGAACTGCTTGGACTTTGAACTTTTCAATATTCGGTTGGATTCTCTTCGACTCAGTCTACCTTCTTTTCCTTATTGTAGTTCTCTTAGATTTGTCTATTGGTTTGTCACGACACTCACCGAGGTTTATTTTCTCCGGTTGTTGTTGTTTTCCTTGCATCTTGTTTTTCCTGGTCGGAAGCGGAACCAAAATTGGAACCTAACTTGGAATTTTCTAAATTTCCAGTTGTTGTTCCTGTTCTTATTCTGACTCTGCCCATTTTCTTTTTGTTTGTCTCTGTTGGTGTTTGGGCTGGGTCTGGTTCTTGTTCTGATCCCGCTTCCCTTATTTTTTGTTTGTCCTTGTTTCATTTCTTGTTTCTTGTTCAGGAGTAGAATCAGGATCAAAAACGAACTTTGAACTTTTCCAATGTTCCCAATTCAATTTCATTTCCATTTATGCCTCCCCTCCTTTGGTTTCTTTTCTTTGTCATCATCTTTGTTGTGGGACCGGAGCTGGGTTTAGAGCTGGGTAAGGAACTTGTGAGAGTTTCTTTATACGAGTTCATTTCCAAGTCTGCATCCAACCTCCTATGGGTGTTCCCTGGACTTAACTATGTGTTCGCGTTGTTTTCTCCACCTTCGACCAACCATATTAATGACATTAATTGTAGCCTCTTCGCACACGCAAACTAATTTTAAATTCCTAATCATGTTTAACTAGCTCATTATCGATTTTATTCAAGATGTTTAAGCATGCCAAATCCAGAAGAACTTAGAGAGGATAGATTTGATTGCGGAAGCGAGTTGTGGAGCAAATCTTGGTCAGATTTTGGTCCTTTCTTGAGAACGTTTTAAGGTAGGTTTCTTTTCTCTTTTGTTTCTTGTTTCTCGTTGTTTTGTCATGTGTTTTTTTGTTTTAGTGTGTTCGCAGAAGTCTTGTTTCTGTGAATTCTTGGCTTGTTTCTTGTTCTTTCTTTTGTTTTCCTGTTTTCCTTTTCTTTTGGTTCTTTCTTCTTGTTCTATTTGTGTTTTGCTTGGAATGATGGAGTTAGTTTTGAAAACCCGCTTTTCTCACGTTTCAATCCCTGCCGTTAATAGGCTCTATGTTTTTAAGATGTTCAGTTTTTGTGATGCTACTTCGAGTCAGCGTGTAAGAACGGCTGCAAGGGTTTTCTCGATATGGCTTTCACAAAATAAATCTAACTCTGAGGTTCAAAATTGGTTTTTGTATGGTTGAGCTATTGGGGGGTTAAGCCCTTCTATTTTTTATTTCCTCATAGGCCCATGTGACCCAGGTCTTTAAATTCATGTGGTTGTGTCTTTTGAAATACCCTCTATTTTGCATATTGAATGTCCTTGAGCGGACCCGGGAATGAACTTGTCCCGAATTTATTTTCTATTTGGATTAGATCCTAAAATGCTTCCGCTTTCAGCCATTGCAGTATTGAGTCCTTATGCTTGTCCTTGTATGGAATCAGAGTTAGGATGGAAGTTGAACTTGGAACTAGCATTTAGTTTCTAGTTTGGTTTCTCTTCCAGTCCCGGTTTTGATTTTGTCCTAAATCTGGTTCTGACCTCGCCAGTGTTGGAAATTGTTTTATGTCCTTGGTGCTTCTTTGGTTTCGCTTCTGATAAAGGTTGAAGTTTGGTTAAGTTCAAAGATTGTTTCAAAGAGATAGAGGTGGGTATGGACTAATGTATTGATTTCTATGTGTTAATCATCTAACACAAGAGTTTATTATAGAGTTTGAGAAATGTCTGGAGCATCAGATGAGGCTTCTCAAAGGAGCCAACCTATAGAAACTTCAACATAGGGGGCTAGGCTGGAAAATATTAAAGTAGAACATCTTCCCTATACTCTGAGGTGCAAACATAAGGAGGCCACCCTTACCACTAGCAAGGTTGATTCTAATTGGGCGAATATCACAGGCACCAACTTAGGCCCTTTTAACTTTAAGGAGTTGGTGGATGAAATTTTCAATGAAGATGTTAGACCAAGGGTATAGAGGATTGCTCAATCAAGATTGGCACATGTTTCTCTTTTCCCTTTGTATGTTCAATGTCCAGAATTGGTATTAGCAGTTGTTGGCGCTTACAATCCTGCTACTAGGTAGTGTATGGATTCACAAGGGAATGTTATTATTGATCTAACATCTCAAATGTTCAGGTTCATATTTGATGCGCTTGTTCCTCAGAATCCTAAGTAGTTGAATGAAGCAAAAGATCTGAAGCTTTACAGTAGCAACAAAGAAATAATAGATCCTACATGAATAAGCATTGGATGAGGATAGAGAAAAAGTCTCTAACCAAGCTTCATGACCAGCCAAAAAGGGAAGATTTTAATAAAGAAATTGGGGACATAATCATGTTGCTTTCTAGAGTGTTTAGAAAAAGGGATGCTTCACAGTTTAAAGAATGGATGTTCCCATTCATCCATGCTATCTTGCAAGGTAAACAATAGTTTGACTGGCCAATGGTGGTGTTAGAAAGTATACATAATCAGATGCTCAGAGTGAGAGAAACCAAGAGTTTCTTTATGACCTCTTATGTGGTCTATGCAGCTGCTTGAATGGGGATTTTCCCTGGACTACATAAAGTTGGCATATTGGGAGAGGCCCAAGGACAAAAGAAGGTGTGGGAGCAATATAATCAGCTCACATTACAAGCATCAAAGTTACACTATAGGAGGGTTAATGATGCCTTCCTTTATGTTGTTATTAACAGGCTCACTGGAGATGTTGGGTATAGATTCAGCAAGGAGGAAATGGCCTTTATCAATGAATGGGGACACTAGTTTATCCAATACCCCACATTCACTTACTTTAGATTACGATTCTTTGATGGTCATCCTCATTTGCTTCCTAGGTGTTGCGGCAATAGAATTGTTTTAATGGAGTTTATATATCAGGCTTTGGCAGTTAATTTCAAATTTGGCACCAAACACAAGACTGGTTGCCACAAGTTTCCAATGAAGTTGGGTGAGTTTAGTTGTCCACACATTGTGGTAGCTAAGGCTATTTGTGATGAATTAGTTTATCTAAATTTGGGCTTGTACACTTCTAGGAAGCATTATGACTCTAGGCACAAGATGTAGGCTTTGCTTCCCAATCTATTTGACAAGCACTTCAATCTATTGGAAGACTTTTGGATGGATCTACAAGATGATTATGATCTACGAAGGAGAATTTATGAAAGAGTGTCAATCCCACTCATGGTTGAGTATGGGATTAAGGAAGTAATCCATGGGAATTTATCTGATGATGGGGTAACTTTGGATCCCGAATATGAGACTAAGAACATAGGCACTAAATGTCTTGATCCAGTGGACTAGAATATGGAGGAGTCCATAGATATAAAGCAGATTTCTAGACTAGTCTTGCATAGAAGTGTGCACTGGGTTAGTTTGAGGGTTAACTAGCCTGAGGCTTAGCCATCCAAGGAAAGAAAGGTTGTTGGAACCACACAATAAAAAAGGAAAAAGTGAAGAATACATCCAAAGGAACCTTTGGAATTTATGCCTTCTAATTTAGAAGAGGAGGTGGTTGCCCAAGACCTCCTAGAGATGCAAGAAGATGAGACAATTGCATAAGTTGGTGCTTCCACATCCGTTGTAGGAGAGGTATCTGCTCAACCCTCTATTACACAACAACCAGGTCAAGAATCCCCAAAGGGAACTCTCCATAAGGAAGTTGAGCTACTAAAGGAAATGGAATCAGGAATTAAGATACATGATATTGCTACAGATTCTAAAAATACTCCATCTAATAAGGAGGCTCATGTAGTAACATCTCTTGATGTAACAGATGATGCAGGGACTAAGCATATATTGGCAAAGGAGGACCAATGGAAGCTCTTTGAGGATGCCAAAATGGAAGTTGATGCCAAGGAACAAGCTGAAGCATTAGCTAAACAAGAAGAAGAAGATGCTAAAGCACAAGCTATGTTATTAGCCAAGCAACAAGAATTGGAGGCTCAAGTTAAGGCTGATGAATTGGCTCAACGACAACAAAAAAAAGAGCAGGAGCTCAAGATGAAATAGGAAAGGGATAAGTTGACTCTGCAACAGAAGATTGATGATCTTGAAGAGGAAAAGGCCAAGCATAGAACAGAAAAAGAAGCTCTTGAGGAAAAAAATTATTTCACAAGAAGAGGCTCTTAAGAAGAGAGAAGGACAAGAATGCTCAGAAAAAGAGGCGGCTGCAGAACTTGCTCTATATGAAAAGAAGTCTAAAGTAGCTTGGGACTATGTTGAGGAACTCATGAAGCAACTAGATCAAATGTTAGAGGAAAGAAGGTTGGGATAAGAACATTTGAATAAGGAATAAGAAGCAATGGAATTGCTAGAGAAAAAGGATAAGGAAGAGGCCGAGAAGCTTGCACAAGAAAGGGCACAGAAAGAGCAAAAAAATGTACAAGAGGTTGACTCTTGGCTTGAAAATACTATATTGCAACCTCTATCCTCTGCTACTGCTACTTCTTCTTTAGCACAGGTAGCTACTACTCTCACAACTCCCACTTGGTTAAAGCTTGACTTGGAGAGAAAGAAAATCATGTAACCATATCCTTTAAACTAGGATGAAATGATGAAAGAGATTGAGAAGGAGAGGCCCAAAAAGAAGTTCAGGGTTCTCCATTCCACCAAACTAACAGACAAAGGGGAAATCATTTTTGAGTGTGCAATACCAATGGTGGACAAGAACCAAGATGAAATGTAATTAACTGATTATTAATTGGGCACTGTGAACTTGGGAAGACCTACAAGAAATCAGCAGATGAACTTAATTGATATTGTAGCTTCTTCTACCAAGTCCAAAATGATTAAGGGAAAGCAAAGGAAAGATGAGCTGAAGGCTCAATTGGATCAGTTGCATAGGTTTTTGAAGGATGTATCAACTCCCATTTCTCAATAGGCTGCTACTCTTGAAACCCCTGTATTGTTAACAAAGAAAGAAGTTGATGGTCAACTTGATTCACATGAAGAGTAAAGTGGGAATGTTAGAAAGGTGGATTGACAAGCTCAATCAAGAGGTTGATGAAGTTTTAATTGATAGCTTCAAGGTTCATAAAACAACACTTGAGTTAACAGGGGATTTGAATCAATATGTTCAAGGTTTAGATAAGCAAGATTAGGAGTATAAGATGCATATTGAAAAGCTTAAGGACATCAACAAGGTACCCCAGTCAACCCTGCTTGAACAGTCAATTCTTGAAGATGATAATGAAAATTTTGTTGAAAAGACTATGAGGATAATTAGATATAAATACAAGGCTATTCATGAGCATAAAAATGAAATCCAAGAGGTGAGTAAGATTTGAATCAACAGATTAATGAATTAGAAGCAATTGTGACTATTTTGGTCAATCTTGATACCTCAATTAAGGAGGATCTTTCTCTAGATACGATAAACAAGAAGTGGAGGAGTAGGTTTGAAGAAGTAATGCAAAAAGGAGATGATGAGGAGGGGTTGTTATTAGATAGGGTTATGGATATAAGAGAAGAAGCAAAGGCTGCTAGAGGAGAAATCATCAAATTAGAGGAGATGTAGAAATTGGTTGCAATACAATTAAAGAGGATTAAGTTTGAGGATGATTGGTTGGATGGACCTGATGCAGATACTCTTCAAAAAGTGTTTTCCAATTATGATGAGTACATCATTGAGCATGCAATGCAAAAGTGAGCTGGCTCTCTTCACTGGACACAATGTTTCCTTCTCTCCTCTTTTGCAGGGCTTTGATGTGAACTCAACTCCAGTTCCCTTCCTCAGTTCCACCTTCTTCTTTGGATGTCAGAATTGGTGCAACATTGTACTCCATCCATCTAACTCAGGATTAGTAGTCCAGTCTTTTGTTCAGTTCTAGCTCCTTAAATTGTGGATCTAAATTGATGATTGAGAGGAACTTATGCATGTGGCACCTATATGTTTTTTGGTCCTATTTTGTAAAGTTCGGCTAATTGAAGCAATTTTAGCCACCTGATGATAGCAAACAGGAATAGTCTTAGGTTTTCATAATTGTTAAGTAGATACTCTAAAATTTCAAGTAAATTTAGATACAATTTTACAACTTTGTGCAAGTTTTATGTTATTACATTGGACTTATTTGATGATTTTAATGATATATAATCAATCCATATCCCAGTGGTTTTGTTGTGCCTAAGTGTTTCTTATTTGATGAAATTCAATAGAAGTAACTGGATTTAAGATTGTCTCATTAAGTTATCTGTGAGTGAATACTATGATATCTTTTTGATTTTTGTTTTAATAATGAGTGAATGGTTATTTCAAAGTTTATGAAGAAATTTTAGTGAATAGTTATGATTATTGAATTAGCACTATGGATGTATGCAATGGTATAGATTATTCTATGGATTGTTTCATGTCATGGTCGTGGTTGGATAAAGAGACACTCATTATTGGTATGCATGTCTAGCTGTTAAGTATTTTTATTCATATTCTTCTGGTTTTAAAGCTCTGATCTATCTTTTTCTTTTTTATTTAAACCCCCCCAAAACATAGAATAGTTGACTTCATGTAGTTTTTTTCCTTGTTACCAGCAAAGGCCCCTTGCAAATTATAGTTACATTGACCTCTAAGTGATATCATCATAGTTGAGAACCAACTACCAAGACCTTGGGAGTTAGATGGCTACATGTTATCTTTCTTTTTCAGGAGAAATAGAATAGTGGTATTCTGTTTAATGTTGTTGTGTTGTTTCCACCATCAACACACTTTATCTACCTCCTTTAACATATCATCCCATTTCACTAGTTGGGCTTGAACTTGTTTCCTTTTCTCCAAATTCAACTTTAACCACGTAGGGGCAACTAGATGAGGTGTTACATATTGAGTACTAGGAGTTGTTGATGAGGGAGGTGTAGAGGAGATTTTTACCACTGTTTGCTCAGAAAAAGTCCTTTGCTGCTCTTCTTTCTCATTGAGAAATATCTCTTGATATGATCTCTCATTTTGAGCTCTTATCTCTTCCAACTTCTTCATCTCTGACTCTTTATGTTCAGCTTCTTCTTCATCCCTTCATTTTTGTTGTTCTAGTTCCATTGCATGAACTTCCTTTTTTGTTGCCTTGTCCAATTCAACTTTCTTTTGTGCTTCTGCAACTTCTTCCTCATGAGCTAGCTCTTCATCATTCCTTTGTTGTTCCTCTTCTTCATTAGCTAGCTCTTTAGTAGCTTGTCTTTGAGTGCCTTCTAATATTTTTTTCTGCTCTTCCCCTTTTAAAACATCCCTTATTTCTACCTCATTCCAAAGGCTTCCTTCCTCGAACCTAGTGTCTTTTTCTCTAGCTTCTTCCCTCTCAATATATTCTTCATATTTTTCCTTTTCTTTTTCAGGAAGTGGAGTTTCCTCATATTCCAGGGGGACAGGTGATTTTGTCACATCAATTACCAAGGGCCTTTCTCCTTGAATAGTTTTTGTTTCCATAGTTGATGGTGTAGTGGGAGGGGTATCCTCAGTTTTTGTAGGAATAGCAGAATGACCTTCCTGGGTAGTTTTTTCTCTAGGGGTACACTAAATCCAAAGGTTGAACACCAAGACCTACAACAACCCCTACAGTAGTAGCATAAGTGACTTTAGCCCTTGCTAAGGCTTTAGTAATCTTCTTCATCAAGATTTCTTTTTCTGCTAGGGCAAGTTCTTCTATATTTGTGACACCCTTTTTCAACCTCTTATACTACCTTGTTTTAGTTGAGGAATGGGCTCACTGCTAGAATCCTTCTTCCTTGAGGTCTCAACCCTTGGGTGTTTGAGACAAAGGTTAATCCATTTTAGACTTCTCTCAACAACTGGTTGTAAAATTTTATTTATATTTCTTTCCTCTTTTTCCATCTAGTTAATTGGATCTAGATCCTTTGTAGCCACTTTATCCATTTTATACCTAGCATCAAGAATCATTCTTTCATCTGAAGTCCCTTTTGGTATATCTTCTTTAATCCCAAATTCCTTCATTTGGGGAATGGTCAATCCTTCATATCCTCTTCTTCTCACTTCAAATTGATCTTGCAAATTTTCCCAAAAGTCCTTAAGAAGTGGTTCATGGAAGGGAAACTATGAAGCGTATAGACCATTCATTTTTCCCTTCTGATCAAAGTCCTTTATGGATGTATGAAGCTTTAAATTCAAAGACTGAAATTCTTCTATAGTTGACATAGCTGCTATAGAAGAAGAACAAGAATAAAACCCCAATTGTATTGGGAATGAGTGGCAACCGACCTTATGTTTATTAGAAAACCTTGTATTTACCTTAGCCGCTTGACAAGAAAATTCAATTAAGATCCACCTATCACCAAAGCACCTTGGTAGTTTTAAAGGGTGCTTGTCATATCCAAACAGTCTAATATAAGTGGATTTTGGGTATTAGATAAACCAACTTCCCCATTCTTGAATGAATTGCATGGCTTCCCATGACAACCTAAAGCCAACATCCCCAGTGAGCTGATTAATGACAACATCTAAAAATGCATCATTAACTCTTTTAAAATGTCTTTCTACTTCCTTCAACTCCAGTTGATCATAGTGTTCCCACACCTTCTTCTGATCTAGACCATCCTCAAATGATCCCACAATAGTCAATTCTAGAAACCTTCCCATTCTTGTAGTACAATAAATTACATAGGAAGACATGTAGAATGTATTGGTTTCCTTTACTTTAATTAGTTGATTATGAATATTGTTTGCGATTATTTGACCCCAATCCAAATGTTGCTATCCATCCAAAATTAATTAGATAAATGGAAACATCCAATTCTCAAAGGCATGAGAATCCTATTTTCCAAATTCCCTAGCTAGAAAGGTGATCATGTATGCTATGTCTTTAGAGAAATCAAACCTCTTGGGCTTAGGTGGCATTTCCTTTACTAACTTCTTTTATGTTTTAAGCCATCTTCTATTGATAAGCTTTTTATTCCCTTCCTCATCTGTTCCCCACCATTTCAATGCATCAGCTTTGGACATGATCTTAATATTGGGGTGGGGAGGAGGATCAAATACCATTCTAATCATCCTTGGGGTCAATTCTATGATCTCGTTTCCCCATGAATCAATACACTTCCTCTAATTTGGATTGTAGGTTTGTGCAACAACTAGTATGAATTTTGGGCATTGCACAACAATAGGGAATGTGGTCACATGTGCCAACCTAGAATCTGCAACCTTCTTGGCCCTTGGGGAAGCATCTTCTAAAAAAGTATCATCATGGAAGTACTTCAAGTCAATATGGCCCATAATTGTATCTATAATCTTCATGACCTCAAAACTAAACTTTGAAAACACTGGATTCCCCTGGAACTTGTATTTCATAGTGATGGGAATTTGATCTAGCTTTAACCTTTTAGTTTTTGTTCCCTATTGTACTTCTTCAACAACAACCTCTTCCTCTGAATCAGGCATTTTTCAATACCTACAATAGTAGCATTCATTAGAGAAAAAGAAGAAATGTGAGGGGGTAAATAATCATATTTATTCATATTAAATCCTCATTCATTCAAGAAAATTCCCACTTAGAAGTTAGTCCTGTGTTTTCAGGTTTTGTGTTTAGGATAGAACAAAGAACTTGATCATTTTAAGCTTAACACTAAACTACGTTAGAAGTTGAGATCGGGGAATACCTTGAACATGACCCTAATATAACACCCTTTCAATACATTTAGACATCAGAATCGGGCTTTAAATAAGCACTTATACTCTATAAAAATGTATGTAGGAAGTCAGAATCGAGTTAACACTCGGCTCAAAAACCTATGGTGGTAAGAAGTTTCAGTTATGTTCCTAGATCTAATCCCAAGGTGTAGTCAGAAATTGGGATTGGGATATCATTAGAGACGAAGCCCTTAAGCAATGAAGTTTGAGTATCATTCTGAGTTCTAATCCTGATAAGATATAAAAAATTGAAATCGGGATGTCATTTAAAACTTGACCTTTGGGACATGATCAGGCAAGGGTCAATTCTAAGTTCTAATCCTAACATTGTGTTGGAATTTGGAATTAGGATGACCCCCGGTATTGGTACTTAATACTATATCAAGGGTTTAGTTCCTTCCTAAAATTGAATCCACCAGTAATGTGGGGATTGGAATCGAGGCATGAGTTGGTACTTTGAAAAAAACCTTGTATATGTGAAGGTCATGACCCGAACTCTATTCTAATGAAAGGTCAAAAATCAAAATCGAGACATGGGTATGTCTTGGACCTAGGCAATGGTAACAGGCAAAAGATTAGTTCCAAAACATGATTCTGAAAGGAATGCAGGAATCGTGATCAGGACAACACAAATATGAAGGTAATTAAATAAATCTAATAGTATTTTCAAACATGCCTTTGAGATTGGGATCGGGAGAGTTTCAAAAACCCTAATGTAGACCAATTCAAAAGGATAACCATATTTCCATCTCATTCAGGAATCAGACATGGGAAACTGTAGGGTTTTGACTCTTAGCTTGTAACGGTCAAAAATTTAAAGTTCATCAAAATTTGGAGTAGACTCAAACTTAGTAGTATAGAAACCCTAGCTAAACTAGGGCAAGTGGAACGAAAAACCGCACAAACAACACGATGTGAACAAGCAAAATGAAAATGAAAGAAAAACCAGAAGAAAATAAATGACAACGCACCAGAGGGTGCATGGAAAAAAAAAAAAGGAGAAACAAGAAATAGGAAACAAGAAACAAAAAACAACAAATGAAATGTGAGCCAGTGAAAGAAACAAACTAGCAAACCAAATATGCAAACGAGAAATGAAAAGGAAAGAAAAAGAGAAAGCACCCACCTCAAGAAATGTGATGGAAAATCCAACCACATAGTGAGAAATCCAAGATCGACCTCAATCTCAAACCCTTCTCTTCGCTCTGGTTTGCATTGTCGAAATACACAAGAAAAAATGAATGAAAACCAAAGAGCGACGAGAATGAAATCTCGTTCACACATGCGAATAGGTGGCCATTAATGCATGGTAGTTCAAGCCTCAGGATCGGGACAGAGGCCCTAAATGATCCATCACACAAACAGAAGGTAGGTGGGAGTTGGGATCGGGAAGGAACATGACACTAGAACTTTTAGCGAGTGCAAAGTTTTGAAAAAGTTCTGAAATCCAAATGCTGACAAAAAAGGACAAGTGTGGGAATTGGGATCGGGATGGAACCTAGAAAAGAACTTGTAAAAGTTCTTAGTTTTGTTTCTAGTCCAAAATTTGATTCCTAAACATGCAAGGAAAAAAAAAATGGGGGTCAGAAATCAAGATTGGGATAAAAACAAGAACAAGAACTTGTAAAAGTTCTTGGTTCTAGTTTCATTTTGAAGTCCAATTCTAACAAACGAAAAGCACACAAGGAAGAAAATTGGAAGTCAAGATTGGAAAGAAAATTGGAAATTACACTTTGAAAGGTGCAATTTGATGATTTTGATTCGATACTCGAATTTGATGGAACAAGAACACAAGGAAAAAGGTGGGGATCGGGATAAAAATGGAAACAAGAACATAAACTTTGGAAAAGTATCAATTGCTAGTGACAGTCTAAAACCCAAACCCGACAAACCAAAGAAAACAAAGACTTGAGATAAAAAGACAACTCCCAAATCCCAAACAGGAACACCAAAGATAAAAACAACAAAGAGGGACCCATTTTGACCCAAAACAAGATGGGGTGGTTATGAAAGGCATAGCAAGCCTATGGTTGGTTTAGCATTTATGGTTTCAAGGTTTAGGGATTAGGGTCTATAGTGACTATATGGTTTAAACTATAAACCCATTAAAAACTCTAATCCCTAAACCCTAATACCATAAATAAAAATTATAAACCACTGTAAAAACTTATACCTAAACTCTAGAACCTAAGTAATATTTATTCAAGTGCATTGTAAATAAATTTAATAATAGTAAAATTTGTATGTAAACTTATCTTTTAAAATAAAAATACATTTAGGTTTTATGATTGAGGGAGTAGACCTAAACTATAAACCATATATGTTGAACAATTAAAGTTGTGAGATAAATATTTAATGCAAACTCTAAAGTCTCAATGTTGAACTATAAACCTTAAACCCCAAATATTTAACCCTAAACCTTGATCATTTGACCCTAAACAAAAAATAATAGACACTAAACATGAAATAAAAAATAAATGTAAATCTAAACCTTAATGAGAAACCATAAGTGTTAAATCTAAGCCTAAACCTAAATATAAAACTCTAGGCATTGAAAAATAAACCCTAAAAATTGAACCTACTTATTGAATCTTCTAGCCAAATGACTATACTAAGAACCTTAAACCTTAAAGCTAAAACATTGAACCTTGAGCATTTAAACCTAAACCTAAATATTTTACCCTAGAATTTGAAACCTAATTTAACCTAATTTAATCAATAATAAAATTTGAACCTTGATCCCTTAATCTTACAACTTATAATATGCTCCCTAAGCCCTAAGATCAAAGTCTTAGTCATTTATTCCCAAATCTTGTGATATGAAACCTGAACATTGAGATCTAAATTTAAAACTTGAAGTGTAAATACTAAATGGCTGACATTAAAACCTAAATTTGAAGTTTGAAACCTAAAACATAAATATATAACTCTATAGCTTAAAATTTAAACATTGAACCCTAGGTCCCTTTTCCTTTCAACCCTTAACAATGAAGCTCATAAATGAACTCTATAAATATATAACTAAATATAAATCATAAATGAACAAATAAATGTAGGACAATAAGTCTCAATGCATTGAAAGTTAAACCATAAAATATTAACCTTTAAACCATAGAAAATTGGATCTTTCTTCTAAAAATGGTGGCATTGATTAGATCATAAGTGATAGATAATTGCATGCCTTACAGAGTTAGAATGAAGAAAGTATGCAACAAAGAAGAAATTTAATAACTCTTAAATAATCTAGAAGCAATAAAATCTAGCAAGATGTACATATATATACTACACAATCGAGTTATCTGCCACTTTGGAAAAGAAACATGTGACTCCATGCAAGCACAAAGACACCTAAGAAATATTATCTCGAGAAAAGGAAACATGTATGGAATATCTATATCTATGATAGAAAATAAATATCCTAGAAAATAATATTCTACACTAACAATACCCTTAAGCATAGCTTAAGTGGGTACAAATAAATTGGGTAAATAAATTGGGTTCTGATAACTAGGCTTCATGAGGTACCCATGTACAAGAAACTCTCTTGAATTTGAAGAAGGGGAGAAGACCTAGTGAGAAAAACTCCCCCCAAAGGAGATAAAAGAAGAGAAATAGAAGCCCCAAAAGAGGATGATATTGTTGTAGTAGATTGTGCCCAAATAGTATCTCATAGATGAATGGACTTGATCTTAGTAAAAGGTTTAGTAAAAATTTAAACAACTTGCTCTTAATACAAGAAAAAGACTAAATCAATAGTCTAACTATGAATGATCTCCCAAATGTAATGCATATGAATCTCTTTATACTTGGTTTGTAGATGTTGGAACACATTCTTGTATATCTAGATGGTGCTCTGGTTATCACAATAGATGATTGTGGGATACTTGAAAGAGATAACAAACTCAATGAGAATTCCCTATAGCCAACTAGCCTTAGTAGCTATGTTGGAAGCTCCCTTGTACTTTGCCTCTATGGATGATAAATGAATAAGAATTTTATTCTTTCTATAGAAAATAATAGGACCAAAACCTAAAGAGAATCTATAACCTAAATTGGACTTAATATTTTGAGTATCGTCAACCTAATCTAAATATTAAAAACCAATCAATTCAACCTTTATACCAACTCTGTAATGATAAATTTATGAGTATTTTGAAGGTAGTGAAGAATCCTCTTAACTTACTTTCAATACAACCAATGAGGTTCTTTCATGAATATTGAAACCATTCCAACTAAATATGGAATTATGATATTGCTATCAGGATTCAACCGTTTAGTTTTCAAGTCAAACACATTGACCCATGTTGCATGAGTAGTGGTTCATAAGAACCCATCTCTCATGATAGTGAATGGTCCACTTAGCACTCATTGCATCTAGGTGATGCTCATAGAGGTGAAGCATTGAGCCTTCCCAGGAGGTCACACATCCCAGTAGTGCTCCATCTCAAGCACGCTTAACCACAGAGTTTACCCCAAGGTTAAACCCACTTAGCTTGCAACCCCATTTAAAAAACCTTCAACAAGTGTTGTGCCTTATGAACCATTAATTATAGAGCCCCTTTAGCTCATCAATTGATAAGGCACAACACTTTCCGAAGCTTTTACAAATGGGATTGCAAGCTAAGTGGGATTAACCTTGGGGAAAACTCCATGGTTAAGCGCGCTTGAGTTGGAGCACTACTGGGATGGGTGATCTCCCGAGAAGGCCCAATGCTTCACCTCTATGAGTATCACCTAGATGCAATAAGTGTTAAGTGGAACATTCACTATCAGGAGAGATGGGTTCTTATGAACCACTACCAAAATTATAAATATGAAATGTCAATCCTGGTATGAGTCAGATAGATGATGCTACCAAAAGTTTTGATACAACGTATCATTGACAAGTGGTGTATTACAATCATCCTAAAGATTGACTCTAGATAGAAAGGGAGTCAAAGATGGCTTGAAGTCATTCATGTGAAACTAAGAAAGTAGATCAAGTGTATACTTTGTTTGTGTTGGTGTTTTCCACTGCACCTAAGAAATCTCTAAGGAATAGCCAGTTCCTATACTCAAGACTCTTGTAATGAATGGCCAACTAACAAGATCTAGTCAATGACTAAGATCTTCTACACTTTAGGCTCTATGAAACCAAGGAGAGTGTTCCTAGTGTGTTCACTTAAGGTTACATTTTCTAGAACACATCATTTGCACAAATCAATTTGAATGAAGGATAATTTTGGAACAATTACTACGAAATTGGCTGATTTCTAAGTAATTTGCTACCCATTCATCAAAATAAAGACATCCTTAGTAAGAATTGACACCGAGATTAATTAATTCTAAATGAATTTAAATCCTGACTTTAAAATTGGTCATTTAACAATTGCATGATTAACCCTTTAGGTAAATCATTAAGGAATAGATCAGTGCTCTATTTATTGGGAAAATGGAGTCACACATACAAGAACGAGTAAAACAGGAATGACCCAAGAATTTAATGGAATGGACTACTCTCATAATAACTTTGCATCATGGAACTCAATTTTCTAATACGTTACTGCTTATCAAACCCTTTGCAAATAAATGTAAATTCATGACCACATTTAAGTATTTTAATTGATTGCTTGAATCAAAATAGAAACAGAGACATACATTCGAACAAATGTTCAAAGCAGAATGGAAACACCATTAATATTTCATTCAAAATTCACTTGAACTTGCAGAAGGAGAGAAATTTATCAGAATTATATGTTGACTTGTATTTATGAGTCATATATGTAGAACAATTTAAGATAATTGCATAAGTTTATACATAGGCTCAAAACTGACTATCTATTCTATTCCTATCATTATACCCATATACATTCGACCCAAAACCTAGCCAGAATTTTCATCGATCTTTTTACAAGTGAGCCCTAGTTTCCCTTTTATAGAATAAGGGAGCGACAAGCTTTAGGCCCAAATGCATGTCAAATACAATAGTTTCATTTCACCTATCATTTCGACTATATTTCAAAATTCCCCATGTGTTGAATTCGCAAGTATACGATGCAAATGGGGAAAGCCAAAATTATAACCGCCATCAAAATGGAGACCAAAAGTGCCACCAAAATCACCTTGTCGCCATCCATGCCGCAAAAAATAGGCATCTATTTGCATGAGGGCATGCATTGAACGCCAAACCCAAAAAGTAACTATCACGTACACTGGAGAAGAAACTACCCGCCGCAGCAACACATCAGAATTAAAAATTTGCCATCCCACATGGCAATTCTTTACTGACTAGTCACCTTGCCTTTACCAATACCTAGACCCCAATACACACGTCTGCTCTAAGTCGTTACCAGAGAGAGAGATGAAACCTTAGCCTCCTCCACATCCTCGGCCAAGTGCATCACAATGCCAGTCTTCCCGCTTGGAGTCTTAACAACCAATGGAGGGATAGACAGAATCTCTTCACCCGGGGCCAAAGTTTTTCCCAGAGTCGAGAGATTTTTTCTATCCCTCCATTGGATTTTAAAACTCCAAGTGAGTGGACTGGCACTATGATGCACTTGGGTGAGGATGAGGAGGAGGTTGAGGTTTCATCTCCCTCTCTGGAAATGACTCGGAGTGGACGTGTGTATCAGGGTCTGGGTATTGGTAAAGGCAAGGTGACTGGTCGGTAAAGAATTGCCATGTGGGATGGAAATTTTTTAATTTTGATGTGTTGTTGTGGCGGGTAGTTTCTTCTCCAGCGTACATGATAGTTACTTTTTGGGTTTGGTGTTCAATGTGTGCCCTTGTGGCAATATAGATGCCTGGTTTGTTGCGGCGTGGATGGCGATAGGGGGATTTTGGTAGCACTTTTGGTCTCCCTTTTGATGACAGTTATAATTTTGACTTTCCCCATTTGCACTATGTACTTGCAGATTCAACACATGGGGAATTTTGAAATACAGTCAAAATGATAGGTGAAATGAAACTATTGTATTTGACATGCATTTGGGCCTAAAGCTTGTTGCTCCCTTATTCTATAAAAGGGAAACCAAGTCTCACTTGTAAAAGGATAGATGAAAATTTTGGCTAGGATTTGGGTCGAATGTATATGGGTATAATGATAGGAATATAATAGATAGTCAATTTTGAGCCTATGGATAAACTTATGCAATTATCTTAAATTGTTATGTAGATATGACTCATAAATACAAGTACACATATAATTCTAATACATTTCTCTCCTTCTGTAAGTTCAAGTGAATTTTGAATGAAATATTAATGGTGTTTCCATTCTGCTTTGAACATTTGTTTGAATGTATGTCTCTGTTTCTATTTTGATTCAAGCAATCAATTAAAATACTTAAATGGGGTCATGAATTTAAATTTTTTTGTAAAGGGTTTGATAAGTAGTAACCTATCAAAAAATTGAGCTCCATGATGCAAAGTTATTATGGGAGTAGTCTATTCCATTCAATTCTTGGGTCATTCATGTTTTACTGGTTCTTGTATCTGTGACTCCATTTTCCAAATAAATAGAGCACTGATCTATTCCTTAATGATTTACCTAAAGGGTTAATTAGGCAATTGTTAAATGACCAACCTAAAGTCAGGATTTAAATTCATTTAGAATTCATTAATCTCAGTGTCAATTCTTACTAAGGATGTCTTTATTTTGATGAATGGGTAGCAAATTACTTAGAAACCAACCAATTTCATAGTAATTGATGCAAAATTATCCTTCATTCAAATTGATCTGTGCAAATGATGTGTTCTACAAAGAATAACCTTAAGTGAACACACTAGGAACACCCTCCTTGGTTTCACAGAGCCAAAATTGTAGAAGATCTTAGTCATTGACTAGATCTTGTTAGTTGGCCATTCATTACAAGAGTCTTGAGTATAGGAACTGACTATTCCTTAGAGATCTTTTAGGTACATTGGAAAACACCAACAAAATGGCAACTCTGTTGGGGATAATTCTGAATTTCCAATTGTAGGTTGTTTAGAAACAAAGTCATATCAAATGCATAGAGTCATATTATTTTCAATTATGAATTTAGTTCAAATATTGAAGGATTTCAAGCCTGGAGAAAGAATTTGTTGCAAAACCTAAAGATTTCATGATTTGTGGTGCTCTACTGGTGGAAGGAACTCATAAATAAGTTTACATGTGAAAGAACTTCATGCTATTCAAAGTTTAGTCCTCTACAAAGAGAGGTGGCTTCTCTGTCAAGATGAACCTATTGAAGAGGTGAATATAGTTCCAAATCTACAATATTTCTAGAACAATTTACAACAGCTGCAACGTTTCCAAGTATTCTTCACATTTGGTTTTCAAGAAACTCTTGTATGAAGACCATATTTGAACATTTTAGGAAAAAAATTTGCTTCCCTATTTAGTGATTTAGCACTAATAGAGGGAAATAACAGTAGATTTAAGTTTGCACACTTCCATTTGTTGGATCTGTTTAATGTAATTTCAGTCCCATTGAAAGAATTTTGTCTAGTGCTCAAATATTTGACTGTATGGATGGTTAGAATGAATTTGTATATCTTAGGGATTTCCATCCATTTCTATTGTCATATATTCCAAGTCCAGGTTGTCATTATGTTAGTAATTGTCACAGTTGTCCATCAGTCAGTCATGGTTAAAATTATGCACAATTAGTGAGCCTTGGTTTGTAATATCTATGGATCATAAAATAGCCATGCCTGTGGAAACTTTAAGATAGCTTGTCAAGCAGTGTCAAAAGTTTGATAATCTTCACACATGTGATACCCCAAAGCGCAAGAATCCAAGAATGCATAAACCAAAGATAAGGCCAGAATGGAAGGTTGTGTTTGAAAGAGGACTTAGAGAAATGGATGAAAGACACCAAATGTTTCAAAAAGCTCGGTCAAGAGAAAATCATACTATGTCTACTTTCTAAGTTAGTGCACCTTTTGTTAATTCCTTTGATCCATTGTATGCTCAATTAGATTTGTCACGGGTTGATTACAAGGTTGAAAGTATGTCAGCTCAAGTATATAAGGAGATTCCTAGATTTAATGGATATAATGTTTGTGAAGGAGATGCACATGTCAAAAAATTTTCCAGATTCATGGAGAGACATTCATTTGGATATCAGGATATGTGGATGAGATTCTTTGTCAGATCCCTTGAAGCTAGAGCTCAGAATTGGTATTTGAGTTTTTCTGAGAAGTCATTTCCTTGCTGGGATAAATTAGTGTATGCTTATAGAGAAGAATTTGCAAGAGAACCTACTGACCTTGTCATGAGGTTAAAGTAGATTAAAGAGAAAAATGAAGAGTCTAGTATTGACTTCAGTCATAGATTTGTTGTTGCTCTTTCACTAATCCTAGAAAGTTTCTAACCTAGTGCTCTAGATTGTATTCATATGTATTTTGAGGCTTATGAAGAAGGATCTAGTGCATTGTTAAAAGAGTTTGAAATACTGAGTATGCAGATGGCTTATACATTCTTAGATAATTTGGAGAAACAAATGAATGAATATGTGCAAAGTTTGTTGTCCTCACTTATGGGTAGACATGCTGATGAAATCAATAGCTATGTGAATACAAATGATTAGAGCAATTCAAGCAAGTGCATACTTGAGAAGGTAAAAGATAAGAAGAATGCATCATCAAGTGATGAGAAAGTTGTCTTTGAACAACTTATAGAAGAAGTATACCCAACTGAAAATTGTAGACGTGATGATGAAAGACATGATGAGATGAATGAAACATTTGAAGTTTCTTCTATCTCCTCTGAAAATGCAAAAATAGAGAGCCATTTTTCTATGATGATTGAAGGCTGCAAGCATGTAGATAACTTCCTAGATGATTCTCTCAGTCCAAAACATGTTGATGAGACATTCCCTTCAAGCAATGAATGTGAGGTTGAGAAGAACAATGGGATTCCAAGTCTTCCGAGCCAAGAACCTAAAGAGGAATATCAATTGGATTTACTCTTTGAAGAAGATATAAGTAATCAGCGATGTGATGATACACCTAATCATGTCAATCCTACATGTTTTGAATGTAGTCTTGATGCAAGTCTCCATAATGAGACATTAGAATTTTCTGATTTGGAAGATTCTCTTGAGGATGTCAATGTATCAACTACAAGTGACAAAGTATGTGATGAATTTCAGTTTGAAAGATCAACTACAAGCAACTGAAATGAGGAAACCATTTATGGTTTTCAGTTTGATAGAGAAGATTTTTATGTCTACCCTCAAGAGGATGCAT
Source organism: Sequoia sempervirens (assembly GCA_007258455.2). Taxonomy (NCBI): domain Eukaryota; kingdom Viridiplantae; phylum Streptophyta; class Pinopsida; order Cupressales; family Cupressaceae; genus Sequoia; species Sequoia sempervirens. Next base: position 24,082 of record VDFB02181982.1, read on the forward strand.
ATGATGAACTCAATGAAGACACCCAGTTTGATGTTGCAATGCAAAAAGATGTGGATTGTTGTCATAATAGCCTAGAAGTAAGCAAGAATGAACAAATGGACAATCTATTCTCTATGATGGGTTGTGACCATGCTTTTGACAAGGTTGTCAACAATTCAATCTCCTATGATTGGGGAAATCTAGTTTATGATCAGCCCATTGAGTTTTCAGACTTTGAAGATGATGACACCTTAGGATATCCTGATTTGCAATTTGATAATGCATTCAATTTAAGCGAAGGTCAAGAAGAGGAAGTGATTGAAATAATAGATCAGAGCAATGATCTATTGATTTGTGAACAAATTTCAATCCTATTAACCACTGAATATTATAAATGTGCACATGGAAACAACTCTCAGTTGTTGTGTGCCACCCCTATTGACTTTGACAGTGATGATGATCTTCAAGATGCAAGATATGATGCATGTATTTTTGAATCTCCTTCCAATTATGAACCAGTTGAGCATGATGATGATAATGAGGATGAAGACAAGCAATCATTTGATTGTAATGATGTATTGTATGATGAGTATGACAATGTGCATGATGATGCAAACTCAGAAATCTGTTTTGATGAGTTTGAAGCAGCATATAACCATGAGGATTGCATATCTAATGAGCCAATTTTTGAAGGTTTTAATGCAGATTTGAACAAGCCTTTGTTTGATGACTTGATTGAGCCTAGTCATGAGTCTTTGAATAAGAATGTGGACGCTGATTTCAATGAGAAATCAGATTATGGTTCTAAACCAGAATTGCCCATTGTTGAGAAAGCTTGGGATGTTGAAAGTATTGATACCTTATGTTCAGAGGATGACAAGATGAATACAGATGATGATGATTCAAAAATCTCTGATGATTCTATGTACCAGCATGATGGAGTGTTCATAAAGTGTGGCAATGTGCAAAATATTGAAGAATGTTCTCTTTAGCCTGAAAGTGAGTTACATGATGAAAATGATCAGTTGTTGCCACATGATGATTAACATTTTGAAAGTATGCTTGACTTTTAGATGCATGTTGATGATATTGAATATGATAGGTTGCTGGGATGTACCAACATGTTTAATCAGGCAGATGGTTGTGATCAAGCTATGCTTTCATATGGTCTTGATCATTATTTTCAGATCTTGCCATTTGATACACAATCAGAGAATGAAGAAAGTGGCTGTGACGTGGCCTACTTCATTTGGTTTCCATATGATGATAAAGTTGAACCAAGAGCAAGTTTTCACTTTCACAAAGACAGCTTGATGCTTGTGTTTGCACAAATGCAGTTATTCATGTTGTTGTGGTTTGACAGAGGCAAGCATGAGTTGAGGGAGATTAGTTCTTTCATCAGAATTGTGTTTGACAGAGGTAAATGTTGATTCCCATTTTTCATTT
>VDFB02181983.1:0-11572 GCA_007258455.2 Sequoia sempervirens
GTCACCTATCACTTTAGTTACTTAAGCTAAACTTAGGCACATTAATAATTAATTATTTATTAATTATTAAGTGTGCACACTAGGGTTTCCCTTTAAGCTTTTCTTTAGAGTTTATGATCTCATTGTAATTATTAACGGGAGAATATCTGTAGCTTTCATATCTTCTTGAAAATTTTCTCTCTTCTATAGCTTTTTCTTGTTGAAGTTAATTGCATATATTTGTTTGCAGATCACTTGTGTGGAAGGTGTCTCTGTTTGTGTTTGATCCTGTGGCTCGTGGTTTTGTGCTTGTTTCATAATTCTAACAAATAGATCACATGAGTACTTTATTTATAGGAATGTGTACACATAAGTATACATATATATGTACCTAAAAATACATACATGTGATACACCTTAATTATTTTCACATTGTTATATTGTTGGTACCATTGCATTTCTTGAATTATTGAGGCATGAAAATTAGTTGCATTTGTGTATGCTTGCATATTTGTGATAAAAATATTGTCATTCAACACAAAATCATTGCGAGGTGCAAAAGGTTGTGCCTTATTTGCTTATGGAAAATGATGATCATGAATGCTATAAATGAACTATTATAATGCTTAATGTGATTGTTTTTCTACATAGACCTTGATGCATGATTGTTTTCTAGTTTTTTCCTTGTTATGTTTATCATGTTATCATTAGAGGTAGAGGCATCATGCTTCATGATTCCATTACTCTAGACAGATCTGCATTGCTAGTTTTCCTTGTGTTAAGTCGAGTATTCTTCTTTTAGGAAGAATTTTGGGGAAGTGATTCACTTTGTGGTAGGGTGGAAACGTGCTCCAACAATGTTCTCACCCTTGATGTGATCGAAGGATTCAAGCATCGCAAAAATCCTATCAGGGAAGACCATGATATGATTCATTGTAATATTTTGTACTCAACCATGTGGTCTAATGTAAGAAATACATTTCTTTATGTTTGCCAAAATATTGGCATTGTACTTCAAAACTTTCTAGCTAATACAAATCCTTGTCTTTATACTTGATCAATGAACACATGCCATTTGTATATGCTTGTTTATGTGTAGTGTGTGTAATTATTTAATTTTAACCTATGGTGGTCATTATATTTTAACTAGGTGTGGATGGTGATTGTTGGAGACATATCCTTGAAAACCAAGTAACTACCCTCACTTCAAATCATGCCAACCTAAGGGACATGGAAGATATTTCTAAAAGCATGTGTTTTGAATCAAGAATTTTATAATTTAGCTTGTAAAATCCATTAGGGGCTCTTCCATGAGAGGCAATTCTTTAAAAATATAAATCATAGATGTTAAATTGATCATTATGGCTTCAATAAAAAATTTCTTAATTTCTTCTTTGTTTGTTATTCTTATGTCCATCTTGAATTATGTTTCTCTTGATATTATATAGTGTGGCCTTGTTTTATTTTTTAATTAAATTTTGAAATTTTATTTTACAAAAATTAATTTAAACAATTTAATAGTTTCAACTTGTTTAATGCCTATTTTTTTTTCTTGTTACCTATGTGGACTTAACATATACTCAATATCCTCTAAAAATCCTTTCAAGGCCTTCAAGTTAATTTGGCTTACCATGAGCATAAACTTGGGTGCCACCAAGTGTGCTTTGATGACCCAAGATCATGAAAGGTCCTCTCATGATCTTATACATTCTCCATAACTTGCCAAAATTGGCCAATGCCCATACTCAAGAGATGGAGGAGGAGAGATTACACCTACACGACTTATACTCCTCCATTCAAGAACTTCTAGATAGTGATAATAACCTCCTCTTTTAGTTGGGTGTGGATGGTGATTGTTGGAGACATATTCTTGAAGACCAAGCAACTACTCTTACTTCAATTCATGCCAACCTAAGGGACATGGAAGATATTTCTAAGAACTTATGTATTTTGAATCAAGAATTTTGTAATCTACATTGGAAAATCCATTTGGGGCTCTGCCATGAGGGGCACTTCTTTAAGAATATAGATCATAGATGTTAAATTTGATCAAAATTGCTGATTTCTTCTTTGTTCGTTACTTTTATTTGCATCTTGACTTGTGTTTCCCTTGATATTATATAGTGTGGCTTTATTTGAATTTTTAATAAAGTTTTTGAATATTATTTTACAAAAATCAATTTAAACAATTTAATAGTTTCAACTTAATGCCTAAATTTTCTACTTGTTAGGTCTATTCCTTTGACTTATAGCCAATACTCATAACAACTAGCATAGAAATATATAGTGGTGAAGGAGATTAAAAAATAGTCTAACATTAAAATTTAAAAGAGAAAAAAAATGAAAATTATTTAATTATTTTTTAAAAATAATACAAAAGTAAGTTTATAAAGGATTTTTATGGGTGCATGAAATTGAGAGCCAAAAAATAGAAAAATAAGGGAGATGATGGTATGACAAAACTACTTAAAAAGAGGATTGAACATCTAATTAACAAAATTTGCATTATTTTTTCTAATATCACTTAGATTATTAACAAAAGAATAAAAATTTACATTGCTTTATAATAATTTGAGTCAAATAGCCCGCACAAGTAGGAGAGTTGGCTTGGCCCATGGGTTTGCTCCCCACTGGTTCTGGGTTTGATTCTCCTCCCGGGTTAACCCAATGCACATGGCTTGCAGGGACTTTGTGCATCCTCAGGGGATTAGTCTCGCCTCTGCTCGCCTCACGAATTGAGATCACTAGGCAGAGTCGCAGGGACACCCCTGAGTTAACAAAAAAATATAAAAATTAGTCAAATAATTAAATACCTGTAAATAAATCAATTAAAATAAAATATTTTTAACAAAATTTGCATTATTTTTTCTAATATCACTTAGATTATTAACAAAAGATTAAAAAATTTGCATTGCTTTATAATAATTTAAGTCAAACAATGAAATACCTATAAATAAATCAATTAAAATAAAATGTTTTTAACAAAATTTGTATTCTTTTTTCTAATATTACTTGGATTATTAACAAAAGATTAAAAATGTACATTGCTTTATAATAATTTGAGTCAAACAACAAAATACATATAAATAAATGAATTAAAATAAATATTTTATAAAATAAAAGAAAATTAAATACAATAATTACATATAAAAATAATATTTTATAAATATCTATAATAATCGTATATGTTGATCATTATATTTATCAAAAAATTATTTTAAAAAACATAAAATCATAATCAAATTTTATATAAACTCGAATTATGACATCAAACAAAAATATATAAAACTAGCCATTTTCAAAATCACTTAATACTTAAATATAAGAACAAAAGAGTGATAACAAATAAGCATGCACTACCAAATAAAAATATTCATGACACTTTCAGCTAAGAAAGAAAACATTAGTCAAATACAAAACGACAATTATATTTGCAACTGTTTGCAAAACAAAACCAAAAAAAAACCTGCATTTTAATAAGGCAATGCTTTGCATTTGTGTAGCTGCCAACTATTCCAAAAGTTCCAATAGTTGATAAAAGGCCTCTGCAACTCTTTCTCTTTTGCCCCACATTTCTCTTGCTTTACCTTGAAATTCATTGATGCAGCAATGCCAATTATAAAATACAGATACCCTCTTCTTCATATCCGATACCTACAAATGTACTGGCCCATTAGTACTGTCAGGATTAATCCTAAGAAACCATTAGAAAAAACAAACTAAGTTGCATGTCTTGAATTTCTTTTAAAGACTGTAAAAATCTTGTCAAAAACTTAAAAATCTCGTAACTCTAAAATCTTTTTTTTTATTTTATATTATATATACGTACTATTTAGAGCTAAACTTATTATATTGTATTACATTATATTGGGCAAAGATGTAGTTCCCCGAATCATAACATACACCTACCCCCTCCACGTAACACAAAAAAGCATCTGAATGTTCCCCACATGGAATACTGAATAGATAGGGCAGCTTGTCCACCTCCTTGACCGCAAGATCAGGGAACTCCAAAGACTTTACAATTGGCTCCCCCAAACGGACAACGCTAACTTGTATCCGCACCTTCCTTAAACATTCCTACAAATCGTATTTGTTTGCAAAACATTCAGTCAAACATCTTGCATTTACATAATACAAAAAACTCAGAATTCGTAAAAGGTTTTAATACCTTCCCCTTTAGAGACTGAATACAAGGTTTCAGAGCTGATATTGTTTCACATTCCAGCCATAGTTCTTCCAATCGTTCCAAATTCTGTAAACCCTGTATACCTGGGACCTTCCAGCATGTCCACGCGTGCAGTATCTTCAATGACTTGGCGTGTTCCAAACCTTCTATTTTCTCAACTTTGGGGCAATTCCACATTTTAAATGTATTCAGCGAAGCCAAATCTGCAAAGCTTGGTAGTGAAGATAGCATTTCACAACCTGATAAGTTCAAAGTTTCCAGGTGTCTCAGCTGACTGAAAGAATCAGGCAACATGCTCAACTGCTTGCAATAACTCAGATCTATCTCCCTCAAGCTTATTAAATTGCCAAAACCACTAGGTAGTGATGATAGCATTTCACAACCTGATAAGTTCAAAGTTTCCAGGTGTATCAGCTGACTGAAAGAATCGGGCAATATGCTCAACCGTTTGCAATTCTCCAGATCTATCTTTCTCAAGCTTGTTAAATTGCCAAAACCATCAGGTAGTGAATCTAATACTGGAGAGAATAATGCCAAAAACTGCAGTGATTGGAGGTCACAAAACTCATTTGGCAAACTGCTACCCTTAAAATAGTCAACGACAAGCCTTTTCAGACCCTGAAGATGTTTTATTGAGCTTGGAAGCCATTGCAATTTTCCGCATTGCAATAAAATAAGCTCTCTCAATTGCAAAGGAAGCTGCAGACAACCGTTATTATATTCAATTCATTTGAGAAAAGCATGAACTTTAAATAAGTTTTTAAGTAATATTCTTGAACCACGAAACCAAAATACTTACATCTGCATTGTCCTGCCACAATTCTTCCAACTCATTAGCTGCAACAAGCTCTAAAACACTTAGATTTTTTAATGTAAGCCATGATGGAAGATTTCTTAGGGGAAAGCTTACCCAGCGAAGCCACACAAGGTCTTTTGACAATGATGCTAATTCTTCCGTAAACTCGTTTCCTTCTACGGAAAGAATTTGTAATCCATTTGAGAATCTAAGGCGTTTAAATCGTCTGCTTGAATTTCCCATCAACTGATGCGTGTACTCTTTGAATGCCACAAAAGTTTCTGCAGGCTGTATCCCTCGAATCGACTTTCTTTTCTGAATAAAAAAATCAGACATATAGAGGTTTTCATCCAAACTCACTGAAAGCAGAGACAGATAAAAAGACAAACTAGTTTTAAAAGCCATCACTTATCATTGATTAATGAAACAGACAATATAAGAAATCAGTCCTCTATTCATCTAATTATTCGAATCTAACAAAAATGCAGAATGGGTTAGCTTATATTAATCTCACCGTGGAATGTTTCTTCATGTCATCAATCTGCTTTGTACACCAAAGACGATTTGGTGACTGTCTACTTGCAATCTCTCTTCCCATATCCCTAAGGTGATCATGCATCCTTATTCTGTTATCCCCCTTGAACTCTACCATCCATTCCTTGATTCCTTAATACAGACCTTATTCACAGTGTTTCTAAACCATTCCTCCATGGATCCTTCCTATAATGCCAGTTCATGGGCATGTGACGTGTTCGTCTGGCATTCTATAAATGCAGGAGGGCCTGGGGCCTGTTCCGGGTTTGGTTCGGGTTTGTCTACAGCAATAAAGCATTCAAGTGGTCGATGTGATCCACGTCATCCAAAACGATGAGCGCCCGATGAGAGCTCAAATGATTTGCAAGAACGGTCTTGCCTTGATCTACATGGTCGAACGACGAATCTACACCGAGGTCTCTTAGAAGATCTTTCTGCTTGTCAGGCAGAGCATTTCTGGATGCTGCATCTCGCACGTCGAAAACAAAGCTGCATCTTTCAAAAGAGGAAAAGTTCCTGTTGAAGAGCTCTTTGGCCAATGTGGTTTTACCACTACCTCCCATGCCCACGATCCCCGTGATTTTTACTTTCTCTTCTCCTGCAACTGATTCGAAGCCTTGTACTAGCTCATCCAATCCAAGTGGGTGTTCGGCTATCCATAATGGAGCTTTCTTCATGACTTTAAATGCACGATTCACAATATTCTTCAAAACTATGTCCTCATCCCTAAAAATTTTTAACCGAAAATAAAAAACAAAACATAACACATTATATTACTTCAATACTTATGGAATCAGACTAGAACTATGGGTGATCTATGTAACTCTTGACTATCGAAGAAATAGAGAAAATAATACTTACTTATTATTGTTGACCTGGTAGCCGTGTAGGAATGAACTGTCGTTGAGTGCCTTTTTCCACACACCAAGCGTTTCTGGTATGTATCTGCCCTGCTTTTCATGCTCTGAGAATGCATGGGCATATTTTCCTTTTCCTTGATCAATCCATCTGAGATCTGAGGGCTCAACATGATAGAAAATGGGAATGACTTTTTTACCAGTTTTGAGCATTAAAGACAGTTCAGCCAAACACCATGCGGATTGGGCATAGTTGGGAGAAAAAATGGCGATGTGAAAGGTAGCACTAGTTATGGCGTGTTGTATCTCTGCTGGAAAAGAATCGCCGGCCTCAAGGGCATCCTTATCTAGAAAAACATGCAATCCCATGGAATGAAGTATATCGTAGATGGTAGTAGCTAATGTGTGTTTCACATCACATCCACGATGATTAATAAAGATGTCCCAGGGCTCTGTAGATTTAGGTGCAGAAGAAGGTGCAAGCCAATCAAAGGCCTTTTCTGGTTTAGTTAGATTTTGCCTGGATGTGGAAGAGGAAGCCATTTCCATTTAATTAGACTGAACCGAACAACGAGAGAAGAATGAAAGAGGGGTTTCGATTTCCGACAAATGAAGGGTTACAGGCTAAAACAGATGATAAAAACTGGCAGAGTGAAGAGGAGTGAAGGGTTAGGGGCATTCAAAATGGTATTACATATCAATTAATAATTTACACTAAAAAAGTTTTACATATCAATTAGTTTTTATTTCTATTTTAAATAAATAAAAAATAAATAATTTGAAATAAATATATTAAATTTATTTTAAAATTTTATATTTTAAATTTCATATTAAAAAAATATAAATATAAAAATCATTTAACTACACTCCTTTTAAAAAATCAAAACAGTCTTCTTAACGCACTAAAAAAATGGTTTAAGAAAAAGATAATCAAATATTCATGACAAAATATTGAGTAGTTGAGATACTATATACCAGCTTTCTACGGAAACACATGATAGTCTCGGGACGCGTATCATACCCACCTTTTTCGCCCTTGGATTCTCCGCGAGAAAATACTTTAAGCTTTACGTTGAGTTTTCAATTTAGCAGAAAATAAACAAAACATTTCGCCCAAATGCCAAACACACCGCTCCAAAGAGTCATAATTCTTATTAACATAAATGCGGTGGCAGAAAGCAATCCGTCCAAAAAATGAGTCATAATGTTCTGTAGAACTGAACTATCATCATATGGCATTGATATTTTAGGTTTTTTTTTTTCTTATTTATTTATTATCATGTTTTAAAATATTTTATTTAAACATTATTTTGTTTAATAATTGAACGGTTAATAATAATTTTCCATTCCATTTAATTAAAAAATTATTTATTTTGTTTTTATTAATGTCATAATGTTCTGTAGAACTGAACTACCACATGGCATTCACATGGTATTTATATTTTTTTAAATGTCATAATGTTTGTAGAACTGAACTACCACATGGCATTCACATGGCATTTGCATTTTTTAAATTATATTTTTATTAAAAGGATTATTTAATTATTATTTTATTTTAAAATATTTTATTAAAAAATCACTCTGTTCAATCATGAATATTGTTTAAGAAAAACCACTCCTTTAGAGTTAGAAATCTTAGAGTGGGAATTAGTAATCTTTGAACTGGGCTCCTCATGAAAACTCATACGTCACCAGAGAATGCATCTGGTACGCTTTCTTTTATTAAGATTAAAGTTTTGTGAAAACGTTGCCTACACATTAACATCAATTGTAAGCTTATATTTTTAAATTAATTTCTAGTACTTTAATTATAGATGTTCCTAGATGAATGATGTGGCCCAACACGCGAAAATCTCGTCTTTCCGTCCTTTCACACTTTTCAAAACTGTTGAACAGAGCTGAGCTGGTAACTGCCAGAGCTGAGCTGGTAACTGCCCCCACTAATCACATGGAATCAATCTAATAGGATTTTATACATAATACTTAGATACGTTCATTATACACTCTAATCAACAGGTGCGATACGAGATCACTTTAAGGACATGTTCGTTCTCTTTATAGATTTACACCATTTAAAGACAAGTGAGAGTTGGAATAACTTAGAGGCGAATGGCATCCACTTTGGAAAAAGTGGTGGAGAGCTTTAATTTTAGTCTTTTCAATATTTATGTTTTTAGGATTTTAAGATGCCAGCTCAATAATCACTTCTCCATTACTTTTGTAAAGGAGGAGACAGATTAATATTCTATGCTCTTTCAAAATACATTTTCCTCAAAAGAAAAGAAAAAAATCATTGTTTTTTTTCTTAGTTTTATTATTTTTAATAGATTTTTTAATTTTCAAATTATTATAAAGGAAAATAAATATTTTGTAAATATGAGTATTAAGTCTAGTAATTAAAATTTAAGAGAATATAAATAACAAAACAAATATATTTAGTTTAATGATAAATAAATGTAAAGATTCATGAAGATTTAGATATGATAAGTTTATGAATAGTATTAGGTGGGTGATGTTGTTTTGTCCTTTCACACTTTTCAAAACTGTTGATGCGTATTAAGTATCATTAAATTATTATTTTCTTTCACTTCTCATAATAACAAAAGTCTTAAAAAGGATGTTAGGTAGAGATGGAAATTTAAAAGATTGTCATCACACATCTAAAATTTGTAGATGATATCTTATTGTTTGGTGAGGCCATGATTAGGGAATCTTCAATTATCAAGAGTCTTACTTCAATATGAAGCAACGACAAGACAAAAGGCAAGAATTTTATTTTTATAAAGTTCTTGCCTAGACAAATTGGAAATACATAGAATCTTAATTTTTGAAATTGATAAGTTGCCTAGTAAGTACCTAAGGATGCCCCTTCTGAAGAAACGATTCTCATAACTTAAGTGGAGTGAAAGATAGAACCGGATTTAGAGTATTTGGCCTCATGGAAGGAGTGGTGGCTTTCATTGGTGGGAAGGATAACACTCATCAATGCTTCAAGGACGGTTATTCTAGTATATACTATGTTAGTATTCCAAGCATTGGGGAAAGTTGAAAAGAACATATAAGAACTAAAGCAATGATTATTGTGGAAAGGGAGCGAAAAATAGTTCAAATATAGCCTTGTGAAATGGACAAAAGTATGTATGTTGTTATGTTGGGGGTTTAGAATTAGGAACTGCAAGGAAATGAATAAGGCATTAGATGCTAAGTTGGCTTGGAGAATTTATGAAAAAAAGGATATAATGTGGAGCAAGATTATTCAAGAGAAATACCTTTAGAATAGTTTAGATTTCATCCTCATCAATTCCTGCAATCTCCCCAAAGGTTCAAGTATATGCAAATTTATTAGATCATGTGGCAAGCTTGTTTCTATGGATATCAAATGGAGGCTTGGGAATGGGGAAAAGATTAGGTTCTAGCATGACAATTGATTGAGGATAAGGCTTTGAAGGGATATCCTGCCATTCAACCAATTACAATTCATTTTGAGAATCATGTGGGGGTACTGGTGAAGAACAACATTGTGGGTAATCCCCCAACCAAAAGATGGAAGGATTTGAATGCCTTAGTGGATGAGTTGAAGGATCTTTGTGTTGAGGTTCAAGAGAAGCTCAACAAATGACCAATTTCTAGAATAGTTAGGGAAGATATATTAGTTTGTGGGGGTCAAGGAAACAAAAAGGTCACGATCAAAGCTGCTTTCCACACCTTTGTTTATAGGGGAGAGATCAATTCTCATTTGGTAACTAGTAAATTTTTTCTTATAAAAGGTATCCTGAAAACTAAAGTTTTTTTCTAGATTGTATGGCAATGATGAGCTTTCACTTGGGATATAATACAATTGTTGGATAAGATCAACCCTTCCAAATGTGTTATATTTAATGAGTGTGAGGAACGCAGCAACCACTTATTTATTCATTATGAATATGCTAGGAAATTATGGTTAACATTCTTGAAAAGATGAGGTTTTAAAACTAGGTCCCGCTAGCTAATATTCCAAATTTATTGGAAAGTTGGGTGTTCAAGGTTAAAATCTCAAGTTTACAAATTATATAGTACTTGGTTCCATCTATCATTGTTTGAAAAATTTGGATTGAAAGAAATAGGAGGATCCTCTATAAACCGGTCGAAAGACTTTGGAATATGGTGGAAAGTGTGATTGGTGAACTAGGGGAAGCATAAGGATGATAGTTGGGATATCAAGAACTTAGAAGGAGAATGGGTGAATGCCTAGCCAAGATATAGTTGGATTAAAAAATATTTTGTTCTACCCAAGGATAAGTGTAGTCAAGTTAGATGTATAAAATTAGATAAAGATTAGATCAAGATGAATTTCAATGGTGCAGCTAAAGACAATCTTGTGAAAGGAGGAGGTGGCATTCTCAGAGATGATAAAGTTCAACATGTGGGATTATTTTATTATGACTTTGGAAATGAAACTAATAATCTAGCGAAGGCGAGAGATATGCTATTGGGATTAATGATAGAAAAAGAAAAAGGATGGATGAAGTTGTGGATATAAGGAAAATCAAAAGTTATCATAGGATCAACAAGGGTGGGGCAATTCAAAGTTGGAAAATAGAGTCCATCATTGAAGCTTCTAAACTTGTGTGATTGAAGGTTTTTAGGAGGTTAGATTTTCTCATATTGGTAGGGAAGGAGACCAAGTTGTAGACTGAGCTAAAAACGAGGGGTATTCCTTGAAATAAATGGGGGGTGAATGTCAAGTGTTGATGGAAAGATTTCCCTTTCGAGGCCATAAGATTGGTACAAAATGATATCAAGGATAACCCTTCCAGTATGGGTGCAAGATCATAATTTAAGGTAGAACTATGAGGTTGTTATTTTAATGTGTAGATGTTCCATTGTGTTGGGTAACAAGCTATCTACATGTGGGAGAAATTATGTGTACACTTGCAAACATCTTTCAAAGATTATATATATATATATATATGATTTTGTTATTTATTTATTTATTTAATATATAAGCTTAATTTATATGTTTTAAATAATAAGATTTTAATTATAAAATTCATTTAATTAAATAATTATTATTAAAGTAATTCAATATAGTTAAAAAGAAATTAGAAAAAATAAAAGTAAGTTTAATTAAGTCATTTATAGTTCATAAGTTTATTAATTATTATTTAATTTAGATATTTATATTAAAAATATATAAGTTGAATTAAATAAATAAGAAAAGAGAGAATCTTTTAAATA